>JABUQX010081592.1:2500-5000 GCA_015478945.1 Trachelipus rathkii
CACGCGTGCGTTCATTGAACTCTTCCTTTCCCGATATTCTGAAATTGCATTTTTATAAATGGAGGTGATTTTCAATTTCCTTCCTTCCTTCCTTTCTTTCTTCTTTTCTTCCTTCCTTCCTTTCTTCCTTACTTTCTTCCTTCTTTTCTTTTTTTTTTTTATTTTTCTTTTCTTATTTTCTTTTTCCCTTTTCTTCCTTCTTTCTTTGATTTCTTCTTCTTGTTTTCTTTATTATTTTCTTCCTTTCCTTCTTCCTTTTTTCCTTTCTTCTTTTCTTCCTTATTTTCTTCCTTTTTTTCTTTCTTTATTTTATTTTTCTTCTTATTTTCCTTTTCCCTTTTCTTCCTTCTTTCTTTGCTTTCCTCCTTCTTTTTTCCTTCATTATTTTCTTCCTTTCTTTCTTCCTTCTTTCCTTTCTTCCTTACTTCCTTCCTTTCATCCTTCTTTTCTTTCTTTATTTTATTTTCCTTCTTTTTTTTCTTTTCTCTTTTCTTTCTTCTTTCTTTTCTTTCTTCTTTCTTTTCTTTCTTCATTCATTGATTATTTTCTCCCTTCTTTTCTTCCTCCTTTTCCTTCTTTCTTTATTTTTTTTATTTTTTTTCTTCCTTCTTTCTTTGCTTTCTTCCTGCTTTTCTTACTTCCTTCATTCGTTATTTCCTCTCTTCTTTTCTTCCTTCCTTTTTTTCTTTTATTTCTTTCTTTCTTTATTTTCTATTTCTTCTCTTTCCTTTTCTTCCTTGTTTCTTTGCTTCCTTCTTTCCTTTGTCCCTTTCTTCCTTCCTTCCACTTTTTTTTTACTTCCAACCTTATCTAATTTCTTCCTATTTCTTTGATCTCTTTCTTCTTTTCTTCCTACCTACTTTTTAACTTTCTTTTAATCTTGTATCTTTTCTTCCTTCATTTTTCCCTCTTTCTTTATTTATTGTCTTTCCTCCTTTTTTCTCATCTTTCTTTCTATCTTACTTTTTTGTTTCCTTTCAATCGTTTATTTTTCTTTCTTTCTTCCTTCTATCTATTATTCTTTTTTCTTCATTTCTTACCTTCTTTGTTTTTCCTTCGTTCCTCCCTTATTTCCTATCAAGATTCTTTCCTTCCTACCTACCTACCTACCTACCTTCCTTCCTTCCTTCATTTTTTATTCTTTTCTTTTCTCAATCTTTCTTATCTTAATTCTTCCATACCTTCCTTCCTTCCATCATTCCTTCCATGTTTAATTCACTTATCCTTCTGTCCTTCCTTTCTTCTTAAATTAATTACTTTACTTCCTTCATCTTTATTTCAGTTTTTCTTCCTTATTTCCTTCCTTTATTCAATCATTCTTTTCTTCCTTCCTCCCTTACTCTTTTCTTCCATCATCCCTCTCTTTCCTCCTTCTTTCCTTAATTCCGTCATTCATTCTTTTTCGTCCTTCCCACATTTCCACTCCCATCTTTCCTTCCTCCCTTTCTTCCTTGCTTCTTTCCTTCCTCTCTTCCTTTCATTTCTTCTTCTTCTTCTTCTTCTTCTTCTTCTTCTTCTTCTTCTTCTTCTTCTTCTTCTTCTTCTTCTTCTTCTTCTTCTTCTTCTTCTTCTTCTTCTTCTTCTTCTTCTTCTTCTTCTTCTTCTTCTTCTTCTTCTTTATTCTTCTTCTTCTTCTTATTCTTCTTCTTTCTTCTTCTTCTTCTTCTTCTTCTTCTTCTTCTTCTTCTTCTTCTTCTTCTTCTTCTTCTTCTCCTTCTTCTTCTTCACAGTTATTATTTATGTGAATGGAACATTTTACAATAAATCTACAACAGCATCCACAACATAATAGCAAGGAATAACTGAAACATTTAACGACACATACATACATACCTACTCACATGCACATACGTTAAAAAAACAAACACAAACATACGTAACATACATGTATAGTAAAAACATTTCCTTTTTAAAATGGTATGTAAAGTATTGCTTACGAGTTTTTTTTTGTTTTGATCAAGCCTCTAAACTCGTATTTATGAGAAGTCTCCGACGACCTCAATTTTCAGCATTTCTTACTTCATCAATAACTTGAAAGAGAAGCTGGTAGATAGTCATATACATTATGTATGTATGTATGTATGTATGTATGTATGTATGTATGTATGTATGAATGTATGTATGTATGTATGTATGAATGTATGTATGTATGTATGCATGTATGTATGTATGTATGTATGTATGTATGTATGTATGTATGTATGTATGTATGTATGTATGTATGTATGTATGTATGTATGTATGTATGTGTGTGCGACACATTTATTAGTGTCGACATTATATATATATATATATATATATATATATATATATATATATATATATATATATATATATATATATATATATATATATATATATATATATATATATATATATATATATATATATATATTATATATATATATATATATATATATATATATATATATATATAAATGAGTGAATAGATGGATGCAGTAAGCATGTACGCAAGTTACAATTTATGGATATAAAAACT
>JABUQX010081592.1:17500-18921 GCA_015478945.1 Trachelipus rathkii
CATCTGCACTAACCTGATAGGAGTCGATGTAGCATAATTTCTGGACTGCACCAGCTCAAAGAATATGATAAAAGATCGCCTATTCTGCAGCGTGGCCTGATAAGGGATGCAATGAAGCATAATTTCTGGGTTGCACTATCTTCATTCAGCTCAAGAATATGATAATCCTTCACATCTTCACTGAGCGCTGATAGGAGTTCGAGTGTAGCATAATTTTCCAGGACCGTTGCATAACCCGCCAGAATAAATAATGATGAAGATCCTTCTTTTGCTTCTGCTCTTGCCTGATAGGAGGCAATGTATCGATAATTTCAAGGCTGCCTATCTTGCAGCTAAAGAATATGGTAAAGATCTTTCATCTGCGGCTATGCACCTGATGGAGTCGATGTTAGCTATAATTTCTGGGATGCACCATGCTCGAAGGATATGGATGAAAATCCTTCGTCTGCCACTGGACTGAAAAAGGAAGGGAAATTAAGTATAATAGCTCTCCTGGGCTGCACTATCTTCAGCTGCAAAGAATAGTGATACAAGGAAGCTTTCATCTGCACTATAATAGCCCGCCTGATAGTAGTCGATGTAGCTCATAGATTTTGGCTGCACTATCTTTCAGCTCACAAAATATGACAAAGTCGTTCCATCTACACAGTCTATAGGAGTGCCCGATAGCATAATTTCTGGCCTGCAACGCAGCAACCAAAGGATATGATGAATATTTATTTTGTTCAATCTTTGTTCAATTCTTTTGTTCAGTCGGTTTTTCAAAGGTTTTTGCGTCTTTGACAGACTTTTATGTTGTGTCATATAGCTTTAGCCAATGTTTTATGTTAAGTTGATCCAGGTTTTAGCAGCTAGTAACGAGTAAATCATAGTTATGTGCTTTCCTAATTATCTTCTTTAATCTTTTCTCCAAACAATTAAATAACAAACGCAAAAGTGTGTGTTCATAAAAACGAGACCATAATTGATAACATATGAAGTTTATGATTTGTTGTAGTAACGAGAAATTTCCTTTTAATAAATTGATACATTATGAAAAGGTTGTCTGATTATTCGTAATACAAGTTTTTATATTTGAAAATGTGAGGCTTCTGATTTTCGTATAACGAAAATATAATATTAAATATCAACGTGTAAAGTTCTTTTTAAGACATATTTTAGTTCTGCAGCAGAAAATAAACATTACCTCTTTGGTATATATTTGGTTTCTGATTTGTCGTATGATGAAAACCTTTATAGATTGATTGACATGAGGTTCCCTGATTTTGTCGATATAAGGCTTCTGATTTGTCGTAAATAACTAAGAACTATAGGTGAAATATCAATATAAGTTTATGGAACATGTTTGAGTTTCTGCGCAGCAGTCCAAAATGAATCATAACAACAGTAATTATTTGGTAAATATTTGGTTTCCTGATGGT
>JABUQX010081593.1:7500-10000 GCA_015478945.1 Trachelipus rathkii
TTACTTTTTGGTCATAGAATAATTATAAGAATCTTGTGTATTGGAAATAAACTTTACGATGTATCAGGATGTGGGTATCCCCCAGCATTCTTACTCTTATCCCCCCAAAAAAATTGGGAGGGCAAGAAGGTTGAACTTGTAAATGTAGAACTTAAAGAAATGCTTGTAAAACGCGTGCATGTTACCATGTGACCGTTATACGATATAAGAAATAGTCCTTTTTAAGAAAGGAAATTTGTAACTGTTTTTTTAAGATAATAAAAATCATTTGGTAAAAACTTTATGGCTAATGAAAATATTATTTGTGAAATGTGCTTCTTATGATGGTCCCATTAATAAAGAAAATAATTCCTTTTTTAAAAGGAAGAAAATTGTAACGTGTTATTTTTAGGAATATTAAAATGTATATTTTAAAATATCTATTTTTGTGAGGACCTTGCGTCCATAGGTAAAATTACGTGCTGGAGATCTCCATTTTAAAAATTATTGTATTTTATTTATTGATTTTAATACTTAGATTAGAAAGGTCCTATGATTAAAAAATATAATGAAATTATTATAATTAGGTATATGCGAATTTATTTTATGGGTTATTAAGAAGATCTATCTGTTTAAAAATTATTTTTATGATGTTTTATGGTGCCGAGTTGTTATATATTCTTCGAATTCAAACGCAAGTACTTTAAAATTTATCATACCATAAGGGGGAGGAGCTATGAACTCCTATATACCTCTGACGTCATTCACGAGAGGGTGTATGCCTTAGACAACAGGTTGTTGGGTAGAAAAAAAAAAGAAAGTTGGAGTATATCTAAAAATGAAATAAATTCTACGGAATATTTATGTCAACTTTTAAAAAAATAAATTTAAAAATGTATTTATTATAATTGAAGGCTGGGTGTTCTTGCTTAGCCGGGGATGCACCATATGTACTAAGTATAGTACTATATAAAATAATGCTTTTATAATCTTTATTATAATTGTAAAGCTAGAAGAACTCTTTGGAGGCAAAAGCTATTGTTATGAGAGGAGAAACAAAGCTCCAACCGTTATGTGTATTCTTTAAGTACGGTAAAATGGCTTACATATTATAAGATTACACATAACTATTTTTCTTCTTTTTATGTTATTTCAAATTGAAACAGCCAATAGAATATCTTGTTCCTGCCCGGTTCAATACGAGACCGAGGAAGGGAAGACGGCAGTTAGGCAGCCGAGATCAATGCCGAAAAGACGTGTCCAGGGCATTGTCCCTGGCACGCTAAAATATATTATTTTTGTATTAAAACTAAAGGTGTTAGATTATTATTAATGTTCTTATAATAAGATCTCTTGTAAGTGTCATTTTGATACGCTATGTTGATCATCAGTGAAA
Organism: Trachelipus rathkii; assembly: GCA_015478945.1. Classification (NCBI taxonomy): domain Eukaryota; kingdom Metazoa; phylum Arthropoda; class Malacostraca; order Isopoda; family Trachelipodidae; genus Trachelipus; species Trachelipus rathkii. Next base: position 8,876 of record JABUQX010081593.1, read on the forward strand.
TAATAAGATATAAAAATTAGAAAGAACGGTGAAAGAGATCTAGTAGAGAACATGGCTTTCTAGTATAGGCCCCACTCTGCAAACTGTTCGAAAATGAAATGTATATAATATTTGGATTTGAGTATTCACGAAAATATATTCGAAGGGTCAGTGGCCCAGTCCTTATTTATTATACAAAATAAAAATTATCTATTATGAACTGTGATAAACTATATAAGAAAGAAGATTAATAAAAGAATAACATCAACTATTTTTCTATACACCTTCCATCTTATTAATTAGTGTACCCGAGGGGTGAGTGATTTAATTCTATGTTTAATTAATTAATGACCTCATCTACTCGCTACATATATATATATATATATATATATATATATATATATATATATATATATATATATATATATATATATATATATATGTACACTAAGTATATATATATATATATATATATATATATATATATATATATATATATATATATATATATATATATATATATATATATATATATATCATATATATTCTTTAGAAGATTTTTGTAATTAAGGGATATAAGAAGATATGTTAAAAAATGAAGTAATAGTATCATGAAGTGACTGATGAGATTGAAATTAACAAATCAATTCCAAGTTTTTAAAGTGGTCCAACCCTTTCACAAAAAAATAATGATTAAGGTTATGAGCAAGGTAACAGTTAAATTAACAAATTTTTAGCAAATTACTAATGAGTGCAAATCTAATGAAAGTATTTCTACATCCAGTGCGCATTTGATTAATGTGTTAGACTGTTAGTACTATTCAAAAATTTTATTTGTAATATTAGCTTTATGTTCGTCATCGGATGAAAACCTGTAGTTCATACCTCAAGGGCAGTGTCGTATTCTAATAGTGGAATAGTGGAATAGGATTAGGACTACATATTATGAATCATAAGTGATAGAAACCGGAAGAACATTCATATGGGAAGATTTGCTTTGTGCTCTTTAGAGAATGTAATTTTTTGAAATTTTAATTCTTTTTGAGCCTATAAAGAAAATATGTGCATTTCCTCAGTCCCTAATTGAAAATTCCGGAAATGTCAGAAATCACCCTTCTAGCAACTGTTATTAATTCCCTGATGAAT
>JABUQX010081594.1:0-12500 GCA_015478945.1 Trachelipus rathkii
AAATATACTAATAAGCATTAATAACTCATCCACTAGATTATCTATTATTTTATACTATTTTTGACGCATACACTTAAATAAATAATAAATAATAATAAATATAAATAAATAAATAAATATAATAATAAATAAATGTAAATAAATAATATATAATGTACAAAGAGTGGTAAAAGGCTAAAAAGGTGAGGGTACCAAACAGGATAAATAATCGAAATACTTATTTAAAATACGGCAAATATAATCAACTCATGACGAGCCATAAACCGTATGTATCGCAGTCAATAAGATAAATATATATAAATTCTTGTCAAATAAATAAATAGCCAAAGTAGTATAGATAAAAAAAATAAATAAACTAAAACTTAGCTTGAATAAATAAACGAAATAAAATAAATATAAATAAATATAATAAAACATGAAAGAAGTTATTGAGAAAATCCAAGACGTGACCATCATCGTATGAGATAGCGGAGTAGTAACTTCAACCTCCTATATATATAAATAAAATATATAATAATATAATAAATAAATAATATATAAATATATATATAAATAAATAAATAATAATATAATAATGGTAAATTAAATTAAATATATAAGTCAATATATATACATAAATAAATATATATAATATATTAAATTAAATATAAATAATATATTAAAAGTAGAAAATAAATAAATATAAAATATATCCTATAATAAATAAAATTTTGAATATCACACAAACTGTGAATAGAATATGTACTATAAATACAATAGCTATATAGTGGCATAGTTATGATTATTAAATATATTATTTTTAAAATAAAAAATAGGTAATATTAAAATATAATAATAAATAATATTTTATAATATTATATATAATATTATATATAATATATAAAATATATATTTAATATTTTATTTATTTATTATTTATATTTATATATTTATTAATTATTTTATATGTTTTTTATACGTATACTATATACTATACTTATCCTATTAACTTATTACTATAGAACCTATTTATATATACTATACTTATTATCCTTTAATCTTATTATACTATATTATATAACTTATATATCATATATACTTATTATACTACTATATTATTAATTCCTATATATCATATTATTATATACTATATATATATACTTATTTAGTATTATCTATTATACTATATCATACTTATTATACTTATATATATAACTTATTGACTACCATTTTATACTATACATTATATTATATATAATACTAATATATATATATTATATATATATCAATACTTATAATATATAACCTTATACTTACTATTATACTATTACTCAAATATATAACCCTCTATCATATTATTTATATTAATATATTATTACGATAATTACCTATATATACGTATAGTCCTATATTCACTATATATCCGTCCTTATATTATATAAATCACTAATATATAATTTTTGATACTTTAAATTAATGGGTACACTAAGACGTACCTTAATTTTATTAATTATATATATATACGTAATAAACACTGCAACCGGTGCTACTATAAAGTACTATACCTCATATAAGTACCAATATCTAACCGGTGCAGATGTCTAATACTAATATATTATTATCCGGACTCTTCTCATTACTTATACAGTATAACTCCCTTCTCTATCACTCTCTAGGTCTTTCCTTACAGCCTCCGATTATTATTATTACCTATGAGACTTATATAATACCTTTTCACTCCACTATCTCTCATATGCATTCTGTTCATTATTCTAGGGTGAGGGTATCCCTAACATATGAGGTAGGTTCCCAGACACCCTTATTAACGTAAATCTATGATAACCTTACTCATATTCGAGGATTCATATTGGGTATTATCAATAACAATATATTATAAAAAAGACATACCCATATATTGAGTCAAATATCATTTTCAACAAATATTTTAAAAACATCGTGATCACTACTAGCTGAACCTGGAGCCAGCACCAGAGGTTGCAAAGCTGTCAAACTCATACTCTAATACTGTATAGTTCAGACTTCTCATTACTGCACTCTTTCCTTCCCTTCATTCATTACCTTACTACAACCTTATCTATTTCCTATCCTTCACTTCGGTACCTCTGTTTTATATATAGTCACATCACAGATGCTTATATTTTTATTTCAGTCGTAGTGAATCACCTCCGTGAGGGTGTGGGGGTCCCTAGACACCCTATAACGAACTTTAATAACATCATTAATTCGAGATCATTTACGGAGGTTTAGATTAACTAATAAAATATTATATATAATAAGGACATATACACTCAAATATTGTATTGATATATAATATATATATATTATATTAATAACGAAATAGTTTATTAACTCGGCACCTTGCAATCGACTCCAGCACCGAGGTATACCAAGAGAGATGCAAACTCCTCAAGTAATCCGAGAACTAATCAAAATCTCATTTTTAGAAAATTTCCACTCCTATTACTCTCTCACCAAATTTTCAGCCTTCTATTAATTGAACAATGATCCGTGTATTTTATAAGGTGAGGTGGGCTCACCCACTACTGAGGTGAGTACTCCACACTGAGGGTAACGTAAACTCGTCTACGATCACCATACTATACTATATCCACTTATATTATATTATATATATATATATATATATATAATATATTTATTTATATATATATATTATATATATATATTATATTATTATATATATATTATATATATATATATATATCAAATAATTTTTTAAATAAATATATATACCTGATATATATATATGATAATAACTTACTTAAACTCTTGAGTAGATATATTATATACAGCGTAGTAATAACCTAAAAGAGGCTAAGCCGGAGAGCAGGTAAGCTTTAAATAAATAATATAAATTTATTCCCTTCAGGAATTATCGGAAATATTTTCGAATCTACTATATAAAAACGATTCTCACCATATCGTAATGAAATCGTAATTATATTCATATGTCGGCTAATACGGGATTTGAAGACGGAGCCGCAGTCCTCGAGTAGTTCGGAACCTAGAGTTACCGGGGAGCGGGATGCATAGTGAGTCGTGTAAGTCACGGAAGTCAGGTAGTGTCACGTAAAAGATATAAACCCGATTACTCTTTAGCTTGAGTATGATAATCGTTTTCTGACTCAAGTAAATCGACACCCCCTTATTCGGTGGTTCGTATATATTCTTTATTTTTGATATTATATAAATATAAATAATAATAATAATAATAATATAATTAATATAAATTAATATATATAATATAATAATTATATAATAATATTTAAATAATTTAATATAAATAATAATAATAATTAAATTAAATAATTAAATAATAATTAATATAATAATTAAATATAATTATAAATAATATATAAATTAATATTTTCACACTCACTTCTACCATCAGTATTATATTAAATACTCATAATAATCTTACTAACTATCTAGGTTATATATGAGAATGACTGGAAATAAATATAATAATGAGAAGTACGTAAGTACATAACTCAAACTTAACTATATTCTATTAAACATCCTCAGCTTCATCTTAAGTATAGGAAGGACATAGCTTACCCATACTTAAAATATCTAGTAATATATCTTATATATAAAGTCGACTATGAAAATTTTTTCCGAGCTTTATCACGGTAAAAATTACACAAAGCTCTTGTATATTATATTTTTGGAGAGCACTTGCTGCAACTCTCAATATCTATACAGAAACATGTCACTAGCTTAAATTATCAGATGCTCACAACAAGACGAATTTCTCTTATCAAGCTCTCTAATAACAGTGTTATTTCTCTAACGTCCTAGTTCTTATCCCTATAACACCTGATAATTCATACTTTTCGAGTGGAAAAAAACCGGTCCCACTCAAAAACCTTCCCTTCGGCTTAATTCGATAACTGCTGTCAACTCAGCCTAGATTAACTACTTATAATATTACACTCTACTTACTTTCACACCTAACTTATATCTTTTCCTTCACTCATCATGTCCTCTCTGTATCCTCACTTTTCTCTTTATTATTCAAATTTATTATTTATTAAAGAGGGAGATATGGGAGTTATCGATCTGGAGAGACTTTATCTCACGGGATATCCGAGTTATTTTAGAGTAATCATACCACAAATAGGGGTTTATTATGACTTTCGGTAGTTGTATGGATTCTTCGAAAATACTTGAGGAAATCAGTTCTTATTATTTATATATTTATGAGGGTTAATATATGAAACATTAAATTATTTTATTATTTTATTAGAGTAACTAATAGTTTTAAATAATGTTTAATATATTTGATAAATTAACTATTGAGATGCCAAGATCTTAGTATAAAATAGTTTGTGAGATGTAATGGAAATATTAAATACATTATAAGAGAGACATAAAATATATTTAGATGGATTATGTTATAGTACTGTAATCAATACTCATCCATTAGTTTATAATTAATTGAGTAATGCATTATTGACTTTTTAACAGACATTAATATATATATATATATTAATAATATACTATTAATTATATAGAGGGTAGAGTACATAAGCACTCGTAAAGGATGAATATAAACCCTATATACCATTTTATTTATTTAAATGGAGTTACGTCTTTTCATCTATATTTGGTTTATTTCCTTTACACACCTTATATTATCTCTACCTGAGGCAAACATATTTAATTGACCACCATTATTATCCACATATATTAAAATATACACATATACTTAAAGTACATCACCCCTCTTCCTAGATAATATACTTTTTATCACAAGATCATACGCCTACTACTTTAAATACATTAATTCACTCATATAGATGTGTAAAGGAGTAGAGCCAAGAATTGCCTATATACACATCGAGTATTAGGTACTGCGTGTCGTAGGAGCCGACTTAAGGGATCAGGTGATACATAACGAGTTATGGTAGATATTGGCTGCCTATATATATCTAACCCCACTATATTTACTCTTGCCTAAGGATATGCTATAATTGCACAGGCCTTAATCGGAGAAGGTCGTGATTACTTATAGCTGAGAGTTAAACGGCTTCTATCTATCGGTCTCGAGAAATTATGAGTATGAATCTAGCATGGGTACATGGAATGTCAGAGGAATAAATGTTGATAGGAGTAAGAGGAGAGAAGTGATTGGAGATGTATTTATATAGAAAGAGCAAATTTATGATAAGATTATGTAGCTCGCTTGAGTGACTGAAAACAAAGAATATGAAAGGAAATCACAGTTGAAACTGAGTTGAGTGTTGATGATGATAATATGTGTGTGTGCTGGTGAGTTGAGAAATGAAAATGATAAGTGAGGAAAGAAGAAGGATGATTTGCAATTTTGATGTAGTATGAATGACCTGTGGTACGATAAGCTTATAATGGTAAGACTTTTTGATTGTGTGAGTTACCCCTTATATAAGAAATATCTAATGGTTAAATATTTAATTTTGAAAAAAGCAGTATCAATGAGGTATGTGTGGTTGTGAAACGTCATTGGGTCCTATATTTATACTGAGGGAAATATATACGTTGATAGAGGAAGACGTAATATTTATTGGATATATATATATAATAATAATAATAATCTGAAAATGTATTGTTCTGGATGGAGGGTGAGTAGGTAAGCTTCAGATTGATTAAGTTATTTGGTAGGATCATGATAATGTGTATTGTGATAAGGTTGAATACATAAAAGTAGGATGGTATAAACAGGTGGTTTTATGGTGAGGTGGCTAGGCGAAAATATAGATATATATAAATATGTATAGTGAAATTAAAAAGGTTAGATATTTAGATTTCTGTATGTATAAATAATAGTAAGAGGTTATATGTATGTGTAAGTAATATATACTTTTTATACCTTTTTATAATAACATAATATAAACGAGTATATATCTCACAATATAGATATATATACTTAAAGAGGTTATTATGGTGTAGGTAGTATATGATAATGGTATTCCATGAGAAGTGGAAATAGTATGAAGATTTAGTGATTGGGTTGATAAGAAGTAGATAATTAGTTATGAAGTTATTTGTATTATGGATGTATATAAATCTAGTTAGTGAGTTTTTAGGAAATTGAGGATTATCAGAGAGAGGAACATTATTATTTATGATTCTATATTGATAAAAATTATAATGTATAGTTGGGAGGGCTATTTATGGATTAGGTAGATGGAAATAGGTGATAGCGAAAAGGAAGTAGGTAAAATTAAGAGTGAGAAAGTTAAGTGAGCAAGATCACAAATATAAGGCTAAGTATGTATAGTAGAGTATCATCTATAATATAAAATAACTAGGTAGACATGTGAACAATGTTTGATACTGAATATACAATAATCTGGGGGCAAATGAATAAGAGCAATTTGTTAGTAGATTAGCAAAGGAGTTAAGTGGGTAATATTGAATGCATAAAGTATAAAGCAAAAGGATAGAAGTTAAAACAAAGTGAATGGTGGAATGAAGAAAGGTGAATGTAAATGAGCAGTAATAGAGTAAAAAAGTAAGAGTGGTTGTTAAATGTATAAAAATCAAAATGATGATAGCTCAATAAAGAAAGATGCTTGGATAATTATATAATATAAGGTAGGAAATAAATAAGAAAATACTAATGATGTATATACGTAGGAGAATATACAAGAAGGTAAATATGTAAACATATATTTGAGAAAGGAGGATTAGAATGAGGGATCTATACACAAAGGAACAGGCCAAAGCTATTCTATTGTTGCATATTATATAGAAGCATCTGCTATCGGATAAGAAATGAGAATAAATAGGGAGAATTCTGCTTAGAATAATGAATATATAAGGGATTAGGTTATGCTTATTGTAAACTGATTTAAGTAGGTGTAGAAGAGGAGTGTGGCAAGAACACTATATCGAGATATCTGCTATACAATATATTTAACAGTTAAAAATTGAAAGAGGTGATAGTGAATGTGTGTGGGTTATTGGAAATGGTAGCTAATATATAAAGGAATAGGAATTTTGAGGATGGAAGGTTTTATACTATTTAAATAGTAAGGAGGAGGTATATTAGTGGTAGAGTGAAAAAGTTGAAGAATATTGAGTAAATCTGCTCAGGTAATATACTAGATTGAAAATTTACTGATATACTGAGTGCCAAATTAGATAGAACTGAGAGGTCACGAGATCTGGTAGTGATTGAGTTTAGGATTTTGAATAGTATGATTGATATAAATAGCGTTTATAAAGGGTATAGTTCCTAAGGGAATTGGAGGTAGAAACGGTTAAATAGTAACTATATACTTTATAATAATAAGGTGATCATAGAGATATAGAGTAAAAAGAAGAACTCGATTAAGTAATAATTATAGTAGGAATAAGTATTCTCAACTTATAGAGAGAGTATGTTGTAGGGAAGGTATATGCTGGTTTTTGGTCGAAAGAGTTTGTGTCAGTCGAGTGACTGAAGGACTGGATTGTATATGTAAGAATCAAAGGTATGCGTAATTAGGTGATGGTAAGAGGATGTATTGTGAGATCAAATCTATAACAATTGAAACATATGTAATTTATGATGAAAATGAGTGAGTAGATAAGAAGTAAAAAATGGTATTTATATTATGAGTTCATTTAATATGGATTGACATAGGCGTATAGAGTTAATGAGAGTTAATTATATTAGGGAAGCGTTATATACGGTCAGGGGTTTTTAGTGATATATGGTGTTGGGTATGTGATTACTAAGGTATATATATTCTGAGTAATATGAGTAATTCAATATATAATATAGAGTATAATGTTATATATGATAAGATGTAGATGAAGCGTTATGTGTAAATAATAAATATTATTAGATTATAGTCATATATATAGGTGATTGGATTTATAAGGATTATAATAGTATGAGAGTAATGACATGAGTGATTGTATGTATTATCAGTCTCCTATGGTATTATTCAATCATTTGTATATTAGGATTGGGGTTTATAATATATATAAAAGAATCGATGAGGATTGAGGGATGGCAGTAAAAAGATGCATTGTATTAGATAATGGTATATAGGATGAAATGGATAGAGATTGAGGAGGGTGCCTATTATATTACCTTACTCATTATATTAATAATATTTGACGATTAGAATATATATTTGTATGAGTTATTTCTAGTGGTGGCTGAATATCATGAATAATGAGTGTATTTGGTATATGTAAGGAATTGTAGTATAAGAGAGATTTGGCAGGGTGTGTAAAAGGAGGTAGTATAGAGTCATTTATATATTAGTTAAAAAGTTAAAATACTCGTGTGAGATAAAGAGTGATAAGGATTTAATGGGTTGTAAATATAGTATGAGGACAATTCCTCTAGTATCGTGAAGTTATTAATATAGTTAGATGGTGTAGTCAGATGATATATATATATACTGGAATAATAAACTATAAAAAAAGTTTTGTTTATAAAATTATATACTTCTCATATGAATATAATATAGTTTTTATAATAAATATATATATTAATATTATTATTATATATAGTAAGGTATATAGGAGGTAATAAATATAGTAATAATATTAATTCAAATATACATTGATGTAAATCTGCAGAAATGTAGAAAATATAATTAAAGTATATATATATAAGTAATATATATATATATATAATATATCAGGTATATATATATATACTATAGTATATATATAGACGAATGTATCATATAGCTAATAGTTATATATAATGATAGAGTATAAAGTAATATATATATTTGAGATATAATTAGGCTAAGGAATAAGTGATATATTAGTATGGACTTTATATATGGTATGTATATATATAATATATATATTATATTATAATTATATATATATAATTACTATATATATAAAGAATATTATGTAGTATGTAATAATATGTATATAATATATATATAAGGTAGATATCATGTATATATAATATATAAGTATATATGTATAAGTTATAGTTATATATATTAGTATACCTATATATATTATTATATACTATTAATATATCTAGTATAATATAATATATGATATATATATATAGCTATTATATATAACATTGAATGAGGATTAAAGATTTTTCAGGCTGCTTCATTATATATTTATATATATAATATATATATATATATATATATATATATATATATATATCATATATTAATATATATAATATATAAAATATATTATATTTATATATATTATATAAATATATAATATATATATATATAATATATATTATATTAGGTATATAATATAATCAGTTAAGTATGTATAAGACTACTATATATTGGTATATATATATACTTAGTAGTGATAATATAATATATAAGAAGTATAATAATATACTATATATAATGAATCACTATATTAATAATATAATATGATTCCTCTAACATTGATTGTATTTAAGATGGAATACTAATAATTCATATTATAGGTATAAGTATGATATAAATATAGTATCTATAATATATTGTATACTTAAGTAATAGTATATATGTATTAGTATAAGTATATATATAATAATTAGATATATATATATTATTATATAGAATAATATAATATAATATAGTTGAATATGAGTTAAATTATATGAATAATTTATATTATTAGAAATATAGATGATAATAGGTATTAGTTATAGGTAGTGTAAGAATAAGGTAGTGTAAATATGAGAAGTAATCATATAAAATAGTACAAAGTATTTGATGAATATGGATTTATGGTCATTAATGGTAAAATTATGGATAGAATTAGTATATATATATTAAGTCGGTTGGTTATAAGCGTGAATGTCTATATATAATATGTGGAACTATGATGTATATTAGTATTATAGTATATTATATGAGGATAATAACTATAACTATAGACTAGCTAGTGTATACTGGGAGACCGTAAGATAAAAAAGTGGATTGTAAGTCAGTATAAGATATCATACGACTAATTGATAATATATTATTGATAAGTAGTAAGAGTAAAATTATATTTATATATAGTAAGTATTATTTAGGTAAGTAGGCGAGAAGAAAGGTGTATAACATAGGAGTGATATTAGGCTAGGGGAGATTGTGTATAAGGGGGTATGGTTGATGGACCGTATACTACATCTATTATAGGACCAGTACGATGGATAGAACCCTTACATTATAGAACGATTACCTAGTGAGGGTTCCATCGCTGTCATATATACCATGAAGCTTTTTTAAGGGTTGATTATATTCTGAAACTATGAGAGCGTAAATGAGTTTCTTAACTAAATTTAAAATGGTATATGATAGAGGGGAGGGGTTAATAGCTGGGCTTATTTCATTTTCGCTTAGTATCATGTTCTTCTATACTATGCTTTATTTTTTATACTGTAATATGCTTACTGATTATATGCAACCTTACTTATACCTACATTTCTATGGGAAATATAGAAAGAAGATAAAGAAATAGAAATGAATATTATATATATATTAATTATATATATATATTAATATATATATATATATATATATATAGATATATATAATTAATCATATATATATATATATATAATATATATAATATATAATATATATAATATATATTATATATATTAATATTTAATATTATATATAATTATATATATATTATATATATTATATATTAAAATATATATATATATTATATATATTATTATATAATATATATATATTAAATATATTAATATAGATAAATATATAGATTAAATAAATTTGCTTTTTTACCCATTAAATTAACAAAGATGATATATATATACATAATATAACAATATAATTATAATTAATTAATATTTCATTAGGATCAAACAAAATTAGCATAAGGAATACGGTTTAACGCTCTTGATATAAAAATGTGTTGTTTTACCTTTACTTTTATAGATGAAAGAAATAATCGTTAGTTACAGATAAGTAAGGCATGTAGCAGAAAAATAATCAACAAGAATCCATAAACTATAAAAAGTAAATAATGTGAATACTATATCAATACATTCAATCAATAGAATTAATATATGCTTACCCCATCCTTAAAAATTAGTATATAAACTCACCTCAAGAACTTGCTATTTATACGATTCGTTAAATATATATACCTACTACTAAATTCAGATATGGAATATATAAGGGCTCGAACCTCAAAACTAGTTATTTATACGTTTTAAAGGCACAAATGGTATTGAAAGATATAGAGATATATAATCTTGTTAGAGTATTTATAAATGATAATATATTATTTATTATGATGATTATTATTTTCTTAGTATTAATTTCGATTCCATTTTTAATTATTCCCTAAGAATTTTTTATTAAATTTAATATTTATGTACAATTTTAATTTAATAGATTACATTATATAATTATTAATTATTTCATGTATTTCATGTCCCGGGTCTAAATTATTATTGTTATTATTTAAATATTTAAATATTTTAGAAGCATTTTATTATCCATTAATTTTTTTTCTATATATATTACATATTTAATATATAATTAATATATAATTATATTACATTTAATTTATTTATAATATAAGAGAGTAAGAAAGAGAAGAGTATATGAGAGAGAGAGATAAGATAGAGAGGTAGAGAGTGAAAGTAGAAGATGATATAGTAAATGAGAAAGTAAGTAAGAGAGATGAAGAAGAGTAAGAGAGAGTAAAGATATAAGACGAAGAAAGAGTAGAAGAGTATCGATGAGTTAGAGAGTAGAGAGAGAGATGGTCTAATTGAAGATGAGTAATAATGTGTCATATACGTATATAAGTATATAATATGTACTATAATTATATTATCTCATAATCTTAACTTTACTATTTACTTCTTCTTTGATATAGATTAATTTATATTTAATATATTGAGTTATAATTATTAATATTTTATTTATACCATTGTCAATAAATAATTAATTACAATTTGTATAAATGATTAATTATAAGGATATATTAATATTTTATAATATTGATAAGATTAAGGATTAATACTTATAATATCATATCATTGTACAACATACAAATAGATGAATTAAAAATTATAAACTATATGAGTTAATGATGTTATTGAACTTATAATTTAATTATAAAATGGTTTATATAAATATAATTTTTTTATATTTAATATATTTTATATTTTTCAGTATTCACTATTCACCAATGCTCTATTTATCATTGCTAATTTATATTATTAATACTCGAAGTGAGTTTAAGTTTTTATTGAACTATACCTTATATAATTAATATAGAGTGAATCCTATTCTTATTTACTAATCATATTAACTCATTTGAGGAGTGATAGTTAATTCGTATATAATGTAAGGTGTATATTTTATTCAATATGGGATATTATTCTTAATCTAGTCATTCAATCTTATGTCAATATTTGAGACCATTCTATAATATATTATATATATATTAATTATATTATGTGAATATAACTTTATTACTATTTTTATATAATCTATTACAGATATAATTATTATTAATGGGAATTTGTATTTATTTAC
>JABUQX010081594.1:32500-37500 GCA_015478945.1 Trachelipus rathkii
ACAATCTGTTTAAGGGTAAAGGAAAGCCATATATGCCTATCACTGGTTAAGAGGTGAAAACACCCAACAGAAAATAGGGGTAGATATAAAGGAACAGAAAAAGGAGAAACCTTCAGATCCCTTTATAAATACTAGAACAGAAAGTTAGATAAAGGTCAAAAGGTTGTGTTAAATTTGGACAAAAAAGACAAAATTATTTAATAAAAATTCTGTTATAAGAACACAAAACAGAAACAGTAGAGACTCATTTGTGAAAAGGACCAGAAGTTTCTTATTATTTCAGAGTTCAGAGAGATATTCAGAGAATTCTAAATAGAAATGTTGGAAAGGAAAATAACAAACCGGATACTCCTTCGCACAAGAAATTCTAGAAACTATTCAGGAATTGTTAATCTAAAGAAAAGATTTAAACAAAGAATAAACCGTTTGGTTTCTACCTGTGAGGACTCGAAGATAATCTTTTCTTTTGTTTAGAAACAGAAATAAGCAAAGAAAATATTTATTAACATATGAGAAAATATTTATTAAAATATTCATTAAAATATTTATTAAAATATTCATTAAAATATTTATTAAAATATTTATTAAAATATTTATTAAAATATGAGAAAATATTTATAAAAATATTTATTAAAATATGAGATGAAAATGCTTTCATTTAGGTAAAAATAAGCCTTAGCAATTTTGAAAAATAGAAAATTTTAAATATTAGAAAAAACAGTTGTAGATATAGCAAATAACTTAGAAATGTTTTGAAAATAATTCTTTCACAAAACAACTTTAAATATTTTTTAAAGAATTTAAAGAATGAAGACATTGAAAATGAACTTTAAATAAACTTTAGAAAAGTTTAAATAATTTTAAATAGTTTCAGAAAATTAATAGAAATAGGAATGATATTCCTTCCTAAATTAATATTCCAATATATTTTAATTTACAAATTTAATTATAATGATAGTGTTAATTATAATTTTATTTATATTTTTTAATAATATAATAAAGAAAGTTTATGCAAATGAAGATAAAGGAAAAAAAGAAAAACATAGAAAAAATAAAATAAATAATATTAAACAAGGACTCGCAGTTACATACACTAATATTGAAGAATCTGTGAATTTTGAAATGAAACAAGATATCCACAGGAAGGATACCAAATAGCCAATCAAGGGACTTCTATCTATAGAGAAAATAGAGATATTGAAGATGATTGTTTACTAAAAAATTACAAAGAACCCAGGGAAATAGAAAGAATAAACCCAATAAATGAAAATATGGGTTTTATTCCAGAAAACTATAATAACAATTATACACCAATAAATAATTTCAGTGTAAACGATATGAACAATATCCAGCAACATCAATTAAGTATGGCACCCAGAGAACAGTTTTATCCTGGCCTGCTTAATGGTAGTGTCTTACCAAATTATTATCATTTGTTTAATCATTGTATACAATCAGATCATTGGGAAGATACAGATGATAATGTTTCTCCAATAGACCTGTTAGAACAACAAGAATTTTGGGATTTTCAAGTGAAATTAATTCCCCAATAAATATGTCAGGGCATTTTAGCGATGAGGATGCTCAAGATATTAGTCACAACCCATATGGTTTCTATGAATCAGAAGAACAAGTATATGGATTTTATCCAACACCATTATCTCCTATTAAAGAAGTATCTGAAGAAGAAGAGGAAGATATGGCTATACTTCCTTCAAACAACTTTTAAATAATACAATAATACAAACAGGCGAGAAGGATAGGACAAAAACCACTTCTTTCGCAGAAAACAAATTCCATAAATTTAAATAAACAAAGAATTTAAACAGTACAAATTTTCAAAAGAAAAGTACAAATACATTAAAGAAATTAACTTGTTTTTATTTAAAACTATGTAAAAACAATAGGTTTAGTAAAACATCCTATTAAGGAGAGGAAACAACATTTAAAAACAGAGATTTAAATTTCTCCAACTTATAATAAATTAAAAGAAGGTACAAATTAAAAGAATCATTAATCACTTCCAATATTAGAAAAGAAAAGATTAATATATATAATGAAGTGATTAGAACTAAATTAAATATCATAGAAACTATTGAGACACTGAAATGTTCTCTGAATTATTTTAGCAGACTTTAAAAAATTAAAAAGAACTTTAAAGAAAAGTTGAGTCTGATAGAAAAATTTTCTGTGATAATTTTCCTTATATAATTAATAATTTTAAATAAATAAATTAAATTACCAGCCTTTTTGTTAAGAAAAGACAGGAAAATATAAATTATTTTTATATGCAGCTTATAAACTCAAACTTAGTAATTAGTTGGAAAAAATTACTCTCATATATTTTAAGGAAAAAAAATGATGGATATAATATATCCTCACAAATTATTATGTTTGACAAATTTGCACAAATAAACCAAAGAGTTTAGCAAAACTGCTCAAATCATTAAAGAAGTTTAAGAATACAAAGGCTTACAGAGTAATGGCTAATTACTGCCACAACCATCGATTTTCATGGAACTTCATGAAGACTCAAGTGAACAAAGTTTTAAAGAAGACCCCATAGAAAATTAACAATTAGCATCAATACTTATAATTGCATCCATAGTCTTTAACTTCTACGAGAAATTCAAAAAGACAAATGGACAAAGTTTTAAAGAAGATTTAGCAGAAGTAATATAGAGATAAATAGAAGCTAAGATTATAAGAAGCTAGAGATATTTCTTAAATCTTCTATGAACGTTAAGTTCAGAAAATGAAAACTGCTTTTAACTAATTAAAAGTTATGATCTTTCGGAACTGATAAACTTCTATAACAAGTTTTGAAGAACATGATAAGTCACAAGGCACTTAATCATGAAACAATAATAATAGTATTTTATTTTTGTTATATTCAAACAGTAATTAATAATAACTATTTTATTATTGTTATTTAAACAGTAATTAATAATAGCAGTATTTTATTATTGTTATTTAAACAGTAATTAATAATAATAGTATTTTATTATTACTATTTAAACAATAATTCATAGGATAAGTAAAGGGAAAGAAAATAATAATTTCCTTCAGCTCAGCCATAAGTGTTTCAAAGAAACCAAGGTTAGGTTTAAAACTATCCAAGAATATTACAAAAGTTCCAAATAAAAAAGAAAGATACAGACAGTTTACTCTAAATTCTACATTTAAATACTACACTATCAGATTAAGGAAATCTGATAGAAAAAACATTAGGAAGTTAACAAAATGAAATTGGAAGGACATTTTGGATCACAACATAATTAAGAAGATCTACGTCATAAGGAAGAATTGGACACCTTCCGATGAAAATCTCTTTATTGATACAGTTACCCAGAAATCCGCTCAATTTACATTTTTTGTTGTTAAACAAGAACCATTAGCTTCATGGTAAGTTTTCATTGTACAAATTTAATCATAATCATTGACCCAAGATACTGTAAAAGATATTTACCTTTCAATCAGATCTGGACAATCTGTTTAAGGGTAAAGGAAAGACCAAATATGCCTATCACTGGTTAAGAGGTGAAAACACCCAACAGAAAATAGGGGTAGATATAAAGGAACAGAAAAAGGAGAAACCTTCAGATCCCTTTATAAATACTAGAACAGAAAGTTAGATAAAGGTCAAAAGGTTGTGTTAAATTTGGACAAAAAAGACAAAATTATAAAATTCTGTTATAAGAACACAAAACAGAAACAGTAGAGACTCATTTGTGAAAAAGGACCAGAAGTTCCTTGTTATTTCAGAATTTAGAAGATATTCAGGAATTCTAAATAGAAATTTGGAAGGAATAAACCGGATACTCTTCGCAAGAAATTCTAGAAACTATTCAGGAATTGTTAATCTAAAGAAAAGATTTAAACAAAGAATAAACCGTTTGGTTTCTACCTGTGAGGACTCGAAGATAATCTTTTCTTTTGTTTAGAAACAGAAATAAGCAAAGAAAATATTTATTAACATATGAGAAAATATTTATTAAAATATTCATTAAAATATTTATTAAAATATTCATTAAAATATTTATTAAAATATTTATTAAAATATTTATTAAAATATGAGAAAATATTTATAAAAATATTTATTAAAATATGAGATGAAAATGCTTTCATTTAGGTAAAAATAAGCCTTAGCAATTTTGAAAAAGAGAATAATTATAGATGAGATTAATTAAACAATAGACATAAATAAATAACTTAGGAATTTTTTGAAAATAAATCTTTTAGAAAACAACTTTAAATATTATTTGAAGAATTTAAATGATGAAGACATTGGAAATGAACTTCAAATAAATTTTAGAAAAGTTGAAATAATTTTAAATAATTTCAGAAAAATAATAGAGATAGGAATATTATTCCTTCCTAATTAAATAATTGAATAGATTTTAATTAACAAATTTAATATAATGATAGTGTTAATAATATTTTTCATTTTATTCTTTTATAATATAATAGAGAAAGCTTATGCAAATGAAGATAAATGGAAAAAAGAAAAACAAAGAAAAAATGAAGTAAATAGAATTATACAAGGACTCGCATTCACATACATTAATATTGAAGAATCTGTAAATTACTACAGATGGAGCAATAATGAAACACAATATCCACAAGAAGGATACCAAATAGCCACTCAAGAAACTTCTATCTATAGAGATAATAGATATTGAAGATGATTATTTACAAGAAAACTCCATAGAACCCAGGGAGATGGAAAGAATGAACCCAATAAACGAAAATAGGGGTTTTATTCAAGAAAACTATAATAACAATTATACACCAATAAATAATTTCAGTGTAAACGATATAAACAATATCCAGCACCACCCATTAAGCATGGCACCCAGAGATCAATTTTATCCTGGTTTGTTTAATGGTAATGTGCTACCAAATTATAATAATCATGATATGCTTAATCATTGTATACAATCAGATTGTTGGGAAGATACAGATAATGATGTTTCTCCAATAGACCTGTTAGAACAACA
>JABUQX010081595.1:0-10000 GCA_015478945.1 Trachelipus rathkii
AGGTTGGTCCGATTGTAGGTCAGTAACAGTGTCCTAGGTTGGTAGGGGATGTAGGGAGGGGAACAGAATGTAACTGGGAGTAAGGGGGTTGGTTGGCAGGGAGGGATGATGGGGAGAGATTTGTTAGGATATTTAGGTTATAATTCGTTAAAGATATGGTTGCCTCGGGGTTAGAAGGGTAATCTTTATACCATGCTGTGTGGTGGGCGTTGAAATCTCCTCCGAGGATGAGATTTGGATATGTGGTTAATTGATAGTGGGGTGTGAGGTTGTTTGGGAGGGATTTGGAGAGGTGGGGTGGCAAAATATGTTGAGATTGAGGATTGTTGGAGTGTGATTGGCGTTTCGGATGAATAAGTTGGAAGAATTTCTCAGATACTAAACATAATAAATATCATTAATTGTAATAACAATAAAAAATGATATTTACTATGAATCAAAATATTAGAAGAAGTATTTAATAGTCAGAAGAAGGAAATAAATAGCATCCTGCTCATAAAAACAATAAATGAGAGTATTTAGGAAAGCACTATTTACACTTCCTCCCCATATTATATTTTAAAAATAATTAGTTCTTTGGGATGAGATACCGCCAAAAATATTTAATCATGAATATTGAGTTTAGAGTTGGTGCAGGATGGGGATTTTGAATGATAATTGGGAGGTTACAAGTTGCACAGGAGAAACCTGGGTTATTTCTGGGGAGGGTTCGAAATGGGGAACAGGTCAGGTGAATCACTCACAAACAACACACATAGGATGCTGTTTAATCAGACTCGTTGTTGTAGATGGGGGCAGTAATTTCTAGAGGACAGTTTCTCATCACCAATGAAGAAAGCATAGTCAATTCACAAGATGAGAAACAGATAGAAGATAGGTGGGCTGTATTAAATAAGTCTCATGCTCACTCCACTATTCCCAACCTAAACCTTATCATGAACCACTCATCAGTGATCCTCTGGGTGGAGGGTATTGGATGGTCTTGGTATTACCCCCGGAGCAGAAGTATTTTCCTTCTTCCAGGGACGAAACATACAGTTGAACCTCACTTGTAAATTGCCATCATCACAGCCTAATATATATATATATATATATATATATATATATATATATAATATATATATATATATATATATATACTATATATATATATATATATATATACTGTATATATATAAATATATATATATATATATATATATATATATATATATATATATATATATAATATATATATATATATATATATATTATATATATATATATATATATATATATATAAATTATATAATAATAATATATATATATATATATATATATATATATATATATATATATATATATAATAAATATATATATATATATATATATATATATATATATATATAATAATAATAATATCTATAATATTTAGGGGTTATTAATAAAAAGGTCTATAGGTCTCAGGTGTCCGTGGTCAAACATTGCCCTTAGGGGCATTCCAATTTTTTTTTTAACCATTCCACAACAGAAGCCTTAAAATTGTAATGCTCTTTCTTACAATCATTAAGCTCAGATCCAATGTGTTCACCGATACTGGGAGTTTCTCCAGATGTTTAACAAGACTCTTCTTTATCACACCAAGCGTTCCAACTACTATGAGGATTACCACAATATCATTGGTGTTCCACATTTTTCTAATTTCGTTATATCATTTTTTACTCGCACCTCTATTTTATAGCACTTATGTTCCCTCTTATTCTCGACTACGATGTCCGGTCTATGGTAGGTATCTGTTACATTCGTTGGGATAACAGAATCATAAGGTAAAAACACCACTTGGTTTCTTCTATTTATGTGGATTGTGTTTCCAGTATTTGTCAGCTTCTGTCCTGATGTTGTACTTTTGACACAATTAAAATTAATCTCTATATGGTGCTATGCCTTTCGGTATAGATGTGTCTATTTAACAGAATCTGACATTCTGCTATAATGTGAGGAACAAATTCTGTGTCTTGGTCACACACTACATTTGTCGCTGATGTTCTCCCTTTCTATTTATTTTCCATATCATCTTTCTCTGATTGTTCGATCTTGAGTGGCCATTGTCACTCTTTCTTCTTGTAATCGTTCTATCGTTCCCTAGTGAATAACTCCACTGATTTATCCTTATCCATATAACTTTCGTCTATGATTTTCTTGTTTTCCTTACTCTTTGCTTGTTGTCTCCATTGGTTTATTTGTATCTTCTTTCTCTCTGATTCTATTAATTCAACTCTGCTTCAAATTATATTTTCAGAGTATTTCTTTTGTTATTCATTTTAGTAATTTCTCCCACCTCTTGGCTTTGTTTCTAAATTCTAATGTTGGCTTCATAATCCTGTAATCTGTATTCTTTTTAATTAGCAAAGTTGTCTTTGGCTTACTTGTTCTTTCCCATACATCATATAATTCATAATATATTATATTATATATATATATATATATTTTATATTATTAATATATATATATATTAACTATATATATATATTTAAATATAATTATATTTATTAATATATTAATATATCTATATATATATATTATATATATATATATATATATTATAATTTAATTATAAATATAATATATAATATATAAATTATATATATTATAATTATAATTATAATTATATATTATTAATTATATTTATAATTATATTATAATTATATAAATAGTAAATATATATTTCATTATAATTATATAATTATATTATAATTATAATTATAATTATAATTTATAAATAATAATAATATAAAAATATAAATATAAATTATGTAAATATTAAATATAAATTTATAAAATATATTTAACTATTAATAATTATAGTATTATAATTCATAATTATAATTATAAATACACATGAATAATTTTTTTAATATTTATCATTATAATTAATAATAATTACAACAATAATTTAACAATAATAATACACATAATAATAATAATATAAATAATAATAAATAATAATATTACTAATTATATTAATATAATTAATATATAATAATAATAATATAAATTAATATATAATTAATCATAATAATAAATATAATAATATAATAATTAATAACTGATAAATAATAAAGTAAATCAATAATAATCAATAATCCAATAATTTTAATAATATAAACTTATTGTTTTTGAAGATAAAGCAAAACTTACTAATTGTTGATTTTACAAAGTGAAACCTATAAATTAAATTAAACTTATTATACCATTATTGAGGAATAAGATGCATTAACAAAATTTTTTAATTTGTATATAAATTTGTTTATAACGAGTATAAGACTTTTAGATGTCAATGACCTTTTTATTCCTTTGCATATATTTTTGTAATTTTGTATATATTTGGTTTTTTTCATTATGTATTTAATCCTTAAATGGAGTTGGAGGATTGCCAAACGTTAACATTTACATAAAAAAAAAAATTTTGTTTCGCTTTTTTATTGGCAGTTCTTCTTAATTTTAGTATAATTTATATTTTTCAATGTTTTATAAGTTAACTTTTAATATATTGCGTAAAAGGTTTTAAATTTGGAAAAAAACTCTAAGAGAAAGACATTATGGATATTTTTAGAGTCGTAATTTTTATTATTACTTTTATTTGTTATTTTATCTCCCCATTTGGAAGTAAAGAATGGAATGTGTTTTCTTCCTTTCTTCTTCTCTTTTCCTCCTTGTGTTCCCATTTATTTCTATTTTTATTTTTGTTCTGGAATTTTTCTTTTAAATATTGCAAAATGAAATATTATCCTAAGAATATAACTTATTATTACTCCGAAGCTATGATTGTATATCATATGGTGATTGTATTTATCATATATTATATTATATATATATATATATAATATATATATATAATATAATATATAACGTCTATATTTAATATATTATTGATCCCTAATATATATATAACTATTTATATAGAGATAATCCATTATATATATATATACTTTATATATAAATAATATATATATATATATTATATATCCATATATATATATTTTATATAACTATATATAATTCTTATTATATAACTTATATATATATATATATTATATTAACTTATATTATATGAAGTTTTATATATATATATGCTTTTATATATAACGTATACTTATATATATATATATATATACATCATACATGCAATAATATTATATTATAATATAATATATATAATTCATATATTTATATTACCTATATATATATATAAATATATATATATATATATATATAATATATATATATATATATATATATATATATATATATATATATATATATATATATATACTTATATCATATACATATATTAATATATATATATATATATATATAATACTTATGGATATTTATCCCTATAACTTTCTATTAATAATATATATATATTAGTACTTTATGGTTCTGGATGAGTTCAGTTATATATACCCTATTATATAGGTTCAATAATATACTATAAATAAATATATATACAATATATATATAGTATATATTAGTAATATATTATTTATAATATAGAAATGATCTGCCGATGACTGGGAGTATATATGTATACGCGGTATATATATATTATATATAGTATATCTCTCTCTCTCTCTTCGAATTGGTCACCATATATACTCTATATATATATAAATAATATATATAATAAATATAGTTTATAAGATATATATATATGAATTATACTTATATAGTATAATACATATAATTATCAGCATTATATATAAGCTAAGTAATATAATATAGTAGTTATATATATATATCTATATCTACGATTGATAGATATATATATATATAATATTTATATATAATATTAACCCATTATAACAGTTTATTATAATAAACCTCTTTAAAGTGCATATTTATCATGCACGTTACATATTTAATCGATTAGCGTATATATAATATATTATATATTCTTACATATATTATATACTAGAGGTATATATTATAAACTATAGTATATATCTTGATTATATTTACTATTTAATATCAATACTTCTTTTTAATATATTTATTTATTACATAATATATATAATATTATAGTATATATACTACCTATATATATATATATATTATATATATATATATATATATATATTACTATATATAAATATTAAGTATTAAATATTAAATTATTGGAAATTTGACTATATTATTTATATTATACTTATTCAATATGAAAAACTAGTATAATATATATATCAATTATATATTATATTTACTAATTTATATATGTTATATTATATATATTCTAATTATATATATATAATTGAAGTTATATATATATTACATTTTATATTATAGGTATTATATAAATAGTATAGTATTTAAATAGTAGTGGAAGTGGACGGCCGGACTTTTTTATTATGGCATATATGAGCACAGTTGACATACTAAATATATATATACACTATATATAATAACTATATAATATACTATTATATAGTACATATATATATATATAACGCTTTCTATCTATATATCTATATAGATATATATAATATACTTCCATTATAATAGGCATTGTAGCACCGGTAATATATATTGCGTCTTTTTGAATCTTCGTTCCATAAATAATATGTGCCAACCTCTCCATCGATAAACAATCTAAGTATAACTCAATCTAAATATATCAATCTATATATATATATATTATATAGTTATAAATATATATTCAGATTTATTTTTATATAATACTATTTAATCATTTAAAATTGATACTTTATATATATATAGTGACTTTATTATATATTTACTATATTTATATCTACTATATATATATATGTAATATATATATATATGTATAAAATCATTTATGTGTATTTATTTTCATACTCGTTATTCTATCGTACCGCGCTAGTCTGCTAGTCCTGCTTAGTCACCGCATAGTACTCCTCCGAGAGCAGGACTAACCATAGTAGGTGCGACTAGCGGAGGTGCGGAGTCGCTAGGAAATTAGCGAAATATTTAATGGTTATTCATAAAAAAAAGTTTTCGTGTTATGTTACAATAAAAAGTAATATTTATGAATAAAATGTAAAAGTATATGTTTCCTATTAAGAATTCTTATTGGTTTTTTTCATATATAGACTATAAATTGTTTTATTTTAAGTTATTATGAAAGCAAAATTCTTCTTGTAATCATCATTATTGTTTTTTAGATATTTAAACTCTTTAACCAATCTCAACTTCCTAAATGGTACCATATATATAATTTAATAAATAAACCACTTTTAAAATTGAATTTTATATAGACCTAAATGATGCAATTTGCCCTTTCTTCTATAACTTTCATTAATTATATTTATCATTATGCTTATAGATTTAACTAGGCAATATCTAAATCCATTCTGTGTAAAACCCAAATATTATTAATATAATTATATATAATAATTATACTATTATATATATATGTTATTATTATGAGAATTATATAATTATATTTAAAATATATATATTATTATATATATATATATATACTAATATTATTTTAATATTATTATCATAATTATTATAATTTATATAATTATTACTATTATTTATATATATATATATTATATTATTATTATACTGTATATATTATATGAATATTAATATCATAAAACTTAAAATGATTTATATTCTGAATTTTGTATTACGAGTTCTAATGCTTATTTCAAATAATTATTTAACTTTACATCTTATTTCTAATTTATAAATATCTAGTCTATATGAATCCTATTTAATTTAATATTACAATTATCCAATAAAAAATATATGTATTTATTATTATATATCCTTTTTTATAATTTATATTTATTTATATTATATATTAATATATTATACAAAGTAGTATATACTATACCGTTTAGTAGTTAAACAATAAGGAGACCTATATAATAATAACCCAATGATCATACGTTACGATGGATATACTTTCCAGATAATTTTGGGTTTCTATCACAGAATTGGATTTAATATATATATATATAACTTATTATATATATATTACTATATAATATTATAATATAATATATATTATTTTATTATATTTATATTATTTAATATATTATATATAATTTATTATTTATAATATATATATATTATATATATCATTAAGCGATGCATCAACATACACACTCAGGTGATTGAGTATCGGTAAAAGTGTTTAAATTTTTATATAATAGCCCATTCGACTCTGCAGGCATCGAGGCTTTTACATTGGCATTTCTATCTAAATATCTTGAACGACAATAAAACCTTCTTATGGGTGGGCTACAGTGATTTTAGTTGTGGTCCAAATAAAATTATCAGAAGGTAGGCAAGATTATTAATTTTTAGGTGAGGACCTCTTAAATTTAGCACAATTGGACTTGTCTAGAGGTATAGCGAACTAACACCAAGTCTACTCCCTACTCATTCCAAATTACATTCTTTCCCTTAATCAGCATAGTGCAGATTTTGTTGAACTTGTTCATAAATATCAATACACCTCATCACCCCTAGTTCTGCTTTGCTGTAGAGTGATATAATTCTATGTATTGGTGGGATCATTTTTGAGGGCAAAGAAGGTTCTGCCTTTCACTAGCTTGTTTTTTAATTTTGTGCAGCTAATCTTTTGAATAGGTATAGGTCTACTTTGTTCTTTTGACGAAGACATTGAACGGTGGATATGCAGGAAAATCTCTGAGATTTTTGTAAAATATTCCTTCAAATTTTTCATATCATTATTATAATTAAATATATAAATCTTTTAATTTAATAATGGATTATGTGATAAGGAATTTAGTATTTATAATAATTAAAACCAATTTTGTGATAGTCGCACATTTATTAGTGTGAAGACGTGCACGGACGTGGCGGTAACGTGTCGACTTCGCGATAGCGGAGGTTTTGATTGAGTCTGAATTGGTGCGGAGGTGCATGCTAGTGGACTATCGTTTTTCTCGAGGTGGTTCGGAGGTTGCGCCTAGACGTGGACTAACCATTCCTAATATGAGTCGGGGTAAGCCTCACTCTATCTATATATATATAATAATTTATAATTATTAATTATATTCTATATATTAATTATTAATTTAATTCACTTATATTTATATTATATATAATATATATATTATACTATTATATATATTCTCATTTATATTAATATTTATATTTATATTTAATTATATTATATTATAATTAAATATAATTAGATATTATCTTTACTTATAAATTGTATATATATATATTATTATAATACTTATATATAATTTATATTATATATTATATATATAATTATTAAATATATATATATTATTATAATTATTTATATATATTTTTTATTTATATATTTATTTAATTTATTATTATATATATATATATACATATATGAGTTAATAATTTATATATTATATAATTTATTATATCTATTATTAATTTTATATATTAATTATATATTAATATAATTTATATATATATATTATTATATTATATTATTTATTATATTATTATATATTAATATTTAACTTATAATATTATTATTTGATTATATTTAATAAATATTATATTTATTAATTATATTCATATATATATATTTATTATTTATCATATATATAATATTTTTAATTTATTGTTATTATAAGTCGGGTAAAATATATATTAAGTCTGTCCTTAGTATTTACTCATCTATATATCTAATATATAAAATATATAATACTCGGTTAAACTATACTTTATATTTTTTGTATATGATATATTATCCTATGATTAATTAGATAAATCGCCTAAATACATAACTAGTATATAATTACCACTATATATATACCGTATATTTACATTATATATATATTATATTTGAATATATTATATATTATATATTATTCACTTTATTCATATATAGACTATTAATATATACCTATATAACTACTTCATATAGTCCTCACCTTACCTTCTACTTATATATATATATCTTTCATCTCCATGTAGTTATATATAGTTATATATTATATATATATGAATATATATATATATATTATATATTATATATATATATAATATCCTAAATATATATATATATATATATATATATATATATAATATATAATATATATATGTATATATATATATATACTATATCCTTATATATACTATATACCTTAATTATATATATCTATTATTATATATCATATATATATATTTCTCACTTTTAAGTGGGTATTAATAGATCTAGATCTATAGATCTTAGGTGTCCGTTGTCAAACCTTGACCATAAGGACATTTCAATTAGTTTTTAACCACTATACCTTCAACACAAAGTCGTAAAATTGCAATTGCTTCCTTCTTACTATGAGTCATTTTTATTTGCGCGTTCAGTTTCTAATAATTGGGTGTTGACTGATACTAGGAGCTTCTTCAGATGTTTCACAAGACTCTTCTTTATTACACCTAGCGTTCCGACTACTATGGGAATCACCACGATATTATTGGTGTTACCCATTCTTCCCATTTTGTATTTAAGCCTTTGATATTTTATTTCCTTTACCCTTTCATATGCTACCAAGTTGTTATCATTTGGGACACCCACCTCTATTACATAACATTTCTGCTCCTTCTTATCCTTAACTATGATGTCCAGTCTATTGTGGGTGACTGTTGGATCCGTTGGGATAACGAATCATAAAGTAACAGCACCTCTTCCTTTTCTTCTATTCCTGGGGGATTGTGTTTCCAGTAGTTGGCCGCTTCTGTCCTGATGCTGTTTTTTTCCCACAATTTAAATGAATTATTCGGCGGATGTTGTTTTGACTTTCACTATATAGATCTCAATTTAGCAGATTCTTACATTTTGCTAAAATATAAGGAAAAGGTTCTGTGTCCTGGTCACAGAATCTTCATTTGTCGCTGATGTTCTCCTTTGCTATGTTTTTTCTATATCATCTTGTTCTGATTGTTCGATCTTGAGTTGCCATAATCACTCTTTCTTATTCTGCTTGTTATCGTCATCTAGTTAATATCT
>JABUQX010081595.1:15000-18088 GCA_015478945.1 Trachelipus rathkii
TAAAGACTCAATAGTATGCTGGAGGTACCCTCTTTGAAGGTAATCATTAAAGAGACGAATCATTGGGCAGCCGCGTGTAGCGGAATGCCCTTCCCTTCCTAACGCGGGCGCTAGGGTCAACTCCAGATGGAGGGGCTTGGGAGGCATTTTTCTTCCCTTTTTGTGAGGTGATTTTGGGGGTGGCAAGGTGTTGTTCACGCACACTATTTCGAGCGGAAAGAGAAGTTATGCCACGGAGCTTGATTCTTGTCACTCTCTACAGTTCGCTCTGTTTGGTAGAGAAGTTATTATCAATGAGTCGTTAATAGTAATAAATACACACTCATGACCCCATAGCATCGGGCATGATTAAATAGAATCCATAATAATAATAATGAAAATAATAAATTATACTTTATAATAAATAATTATTATAATACACAGTTAATATATATATATAAGTATTAACTATATATAATATATATATATATATAATATATTATGAGATCTCAACTCTCTCTCTCACGCAGATCAAGTAAATGCGCTACTACTTATGCTATGATAGCTCATCGGTGGTTATATCTCTACACTCAGAATGTGTTCTCTTATCAGACGAGTGAAGAAAGACACTTCGACATAGTTATCTGCACTCTCTAGGAGAACACAAGGGGAGGAGACACACACTAATAACAACAAACCATTATTTAACAGGTAAAATAAAATCGAGACATTTTATAGGGTAGAAATCGATTTAAAAACGGTTAATTTGGCGGAGCAAAACATCGTTGCAAATAATTTCAAAATTTTAATGTTCATTTTAACCTGATTTGTAAAGTTCACACTTTTTCTTAGAACACACCTCTCTGTGGTATATATATATATATATATATATATATATATATATATATATATATACTTATATATATTATAAATATATATAAATATATATATATATATATATATTATATTATATTATATATATTATATATATATATATATATATATAAAGTTACTGTGACTTGTATGTTTTGGGCTTGTAGTGGATGTTTATGAAAGTTGGAGTGGGAGACTTTGTGAGGTTGCCTTATATGGAAGAAAAGAGGGTAAGCTATGAGAAAAGATTGCATAGGATTGGGTTTAATTCATTCCCAAATCCAGGGAAGTTCAAATGTGTGGTGTTCATGACTTTGGATTTAGGTACCTAGTTCTGTTAAGTTGGGGCGACCACCTTATCTAATGTCTGTTTTTATTATGCAAAGCTGTTTTTTTTCGATGACGATGTTTGCAGAACCATGTTTTGAATAGTTTTTTGTTGTTGTCAGTTTTGTCAAGTGAAAGTTTAATATATTTTATGTTTGGGATGCTCAAAATACACGTGAAGGAGTACCCTATATTTTACGATACTGTGCTGATTTTATGTGCTTATATTTCATTTCTGATATTATTTTCTGAAATTAATCGCAAGATAACATTTACTTTTCTTCGATAGGGCATTCAAATGTATTGGGCATCTTCCATCATTTTTATTAATACAGGGACACAAGGCTGAACTTTAGAATGTTTGTAATTTCCTGGTCTTGATAACCAACCACAGTCCCAAATTTCATTATGAGAAAGTTGAGTAGCAATTTGGATCAACGATTCCTTATCTGTTTGGTTACCGAACGAGTTTTGAACGAATGTTCTGATGATAATTGTATTTTCTTGTTTTGTTATTAAAGCTTAAGAAATAAGTCATGTGACTGGCGCTTGTGGCCCCATATATTATAGGCTTTTCTTATAAAGGTGGATTGTTGTGGATTATTAAAAGTTAGATATTGGATTGTTGTTTGCCTATTGTGAGAAGTGACTGCACATGTTGTGACTGCTGACTATCATGCATGAAGCCAATATTCTGTTAGTAATCGGCAAATATATATATATATATATATATATATATATAATATATATATATTATTTACTATATATATATATTCAGTATAGATATATATATATATATAATATAATAAGTATATATTATTCTATATATCTATATTATATTAAATGGTAAGCTTACCTTTTTTATAGGTCAAAAATCAGGAAATGTGACATTAGAATCACAAAAATGTATGGATACCACCCATATAATAATAATAATTAATAATAATCAATAATATAAAATAAATAATAATAATTAATTAATAATACATAATAATGAATAATAATAATAATAATAATAATAATAATAATAATAATAATGATATTAATAATACTAATAAAAGTAATTATTTAATTATTACATAATAATAATAATATAATATAACAATATTATAATAAAATAATAATAATAATTAATAATAAATAATAATAATAATAATAATATATATATCATAATAATATTATAATAATAAATTAATCATAAATAAATAATTAATAATAATAATCAATAATATATAATAGTAATAAATAATAAACGACTTTAATAGTATATACATTAAATGTCAAAAATTTTCATTTATTATCCAGTCGGTGGCAGATGGTATATAAGTATATAAGAAACGCCAACTTTATTTTAGGCGTGGAATGTTCGAGTAGAAGTTTGAAGTTGAGAGACAAATGAAGTAAAGCGATAAGGTTAAAAAGTTTCCTCAAAAGACTTTAAAGAAAACTCATGAAGAATTTCCTCTTCTCATCTTGAAGACATGGAAGTGAATCTAAGAAAGGGTGATAAATGAATTATCTGTATATTTTTATTATTATCTATATATTATTGTTAATTTATTTGTATTTCAAATTTAAAGTTTAGTCTTATTTAAGATAATTTTTTTTTCCCGTAGCACATCAGTCGGTTGCGCCGATGTGTGAGATTTAGGAAGAAGTGACCAACACACGTAAAGAGATTTCGTTGTACAACAGTGGTGGGCGAGCTTAAAACAATTTTTTTGAAAAATCATTTCCTACGAAGAATCTTGGATTTCGAAGTCAAAAAACGAGTATTACGCGATGCTAGGAAATCATAATTTTGTATCCAACGAACTTCGTCGCAAATTGATAAAGCTTTCTCCCGAACAAATTATGAGGTTGGGTATTACATATCGCCCTATTGGCGGATTTGAGAGGCTTTGGGATC
>JABUQX010081596.1:0-30620 GCA_015478945.1 Trachelipus rathkii
ACTAAATTTATTAATAATTACAATTACAATATTTCTAACAACACCTCCTCTCCTTGTGATCACAAAGCTCACCTACCATGCAAAAATACAAAAGAAAAGATACTAGGAGATTTAATCTGTTCTCCAACTCTTATTAATTTACTAGTACTACAATCGACAACTTAATTAGTTAGCTGTTTCACCACTAATTTCTTCTTCTCGAGATATCTTCCTTGTTTGCAACTTTTTACTTTAATTTATTTTACTGTATATTATGGACAACATGTACTTAAAAAATGTACTTAAAACTTAAAGACTCGGACATTAAATCAGGTACAAAAAATAGGGACTTTATAACCTATAGGAAGGAAAAAAATGCAGCTATTAGTACACACATAGAAAAGAACAAATAAAGCAAAAACACACTTAGCTATAATACATGCACCACAACACATCTCCATGCTGTCACATCACCAAGCTTGATCTAGGAGAGCTCATGCCAAAAGTTAGTTGCATCACACACACTAAAAAGAAAAAAAATCATATATTTTATTTGCAATCTAGAATTATGTGTTATTGTTTTTTTTTTTGTTTTTTTTTTTGTGTGTGTGTGTGCCTAATAGTGTTCAGCAATCAATTTTTCTTAGTTTTTAAAACGATTTTTTCAGCCAATATTCATTATAACTAAAGAGTTTTAGCCACTGAGGACTGCTCCACTTCTAAGATTTACTGTGTTATTTGCTCTTGGCAGGAAAAGTGAATTTTCTTCATTTTCTAATATTTTCTTCTAGTATCTTTCATATATGGAAGTAAAATATTACTCGGCAAATTATTTTTAACTTATTTCGTATTTCTTAATTGTTTAAACAAAACCAAATTGATATTGTTGTTAATTATATATATATAATATATATATATAGAGTTATATAATATATATATTATAGTGTAATATATATATATATTATATATATATATATATATATATATAATATATATATTAAATATATATAAATATATATATAGAGTATAGTATGTCATATTTATATATATATATATATCCTTATAAGTGAAATAATATATATATATAAATATATAATATAATTAAGGTATATATATATTGTATATATATATATATATATATATATATATATAAATAAATAACTATATAAAAATTATTATAATTCAATATATAATATAATATAAGCAATATTATAAAAATGTATATTATATAATTATGATATAATATATATTAACGAATATAGGAAAGGAAATATAGTAATAAAACCTTATATATATTATAATATTATTTACATTTTCTATATATATATATATATATAATATATATATATATACTTAATGATAATTATAGCAGCTAATAGACTGAGTAAAATTTACTAATATATATATATATATATAACTTTAGTTTGAATGATGCTACAGTTCAGTTGATTTAGTATTTCTTAAAATCGCTTTTTTTTGTATTATACATTATTGCTGTTAAGCCACAATTTTTCTCTTGGAATTTTTACCAATTGTAATTAATAAGAAAAATACTTCGCTTTATTTGCCAAGTAATTACCATTGTAACCGGAACCTGAAGGCACCAACGAACCAAAGTAAAGATGTTAAATGTAGCACTAACACTTAATCATTTGGGAGAAGATTATTACTATTATTGAATACAGATGAGAATAAATAGGAAAAATTTTCAAAGACAAATGTAGTAGAAGTGATATCTTTGTAATTATATAATATTGATATATTTGTAAAGTGACTGTACTTATTCTCTTACATTCTTAAGAGGTTGTTTTGAAAAAAAAATTTAAAAGATAAATATAATGCAGCGGTAAAATTTTGTTTATTGGGTCGAACAAGAAAAAGAAATATTATTAGTTCAAAATTTTGGAGTTTCGAAAATTTTGGTTTATGAGAGCAAAAAGAAAAC
Source organism: Trachelipus rathkii (assembly GCA_015478945.1). Taxonomy (NCBI): domain Eukaryota; kingdom Metazoa; phylum Arthropoda; class Malacostraca; order Isopoda; family Trachelipodidae; genus Trachelipus; species Trachelipus rathkii. The sequence goes on from JABUQX010081596.1 coordinate 1,925, forward strand.
TATTTTACTTTTTTTTTATTGCGTAATATCAATAATTTTTATCGATTTTTTATCTTTTCAATTTCCTAATGGATATCTATAATTATTAATAATTATTTTACATGAGTAGTCATTGCTATTCTGGTGAGTAAATAATAAGGCTAGCGACCATCATAACATGAATAAAATGTAGCCCAGGAGTCACAGAATCTTGCTTGAGAAACTTCTGTAAATAATTGTTTTTTACATGCTTCAGAAATATTTTTTTAATTACATATTTTCAATAAATAATATGATTAAAATCTTATTAAGATTTTAAAATTGTTGTTTATTTTGTTCAGAACAAATCCTAAGTATCAAACTGTTTGGCATGTTAACCCAAATACCTCTGCCCCTGCAAGTATTTCAAATACCCAAAGTCCCGTCGATTCGGAAGGGAATATTGCAAAAAGTGCTCTTTCAAAAGCAAACGAAATGCTTGCTAAGGATAAAGCTGAAGCAACAGCAACGCAAGGTCACAACTTAATGAGCACAGCAGCTGTTCGAGTTTGGGAAGAGCTGTACATTACTAAGAAGCCAGCTATTGAAGAGCTAAATTGTCACTAACATGATTTAAATAATTATAATTTATTTCTACTTTTTCAACTAATCGTAAAGCTCACTGATTCTGAACTATCAACTCTCATCGTCCGGTCGTCGATCGTACATCGACAGAGCGTCAAAATTCAAAATTTGTCCGCATACGTAAATAAACAGGTTCTGCGACATAGGAAGTCTTTAAACTGCTCGCTGAGAACGCCCAAAACATGAAAAAGGAGATCGGCAATCCCCGAACGCCAGGGTTGTTACACCTACTGCTAGAAAGCATTTGTTATGCTTTTCTGATGGAGCTTGCACGCGAATGACAAAAAAACAAAAAAAAAGATACAAAAAAAAAAAGATTCAACACAGAAGGTGGTTTTCTCTTTTATCAGGCAAAAAAAAAAAAAGCAACCCCCCCTTAGTTACTTCTTTTCTACTTTCAAGAAGTAAACTGGGGCAGCATTGCAATTACTAGATCATGTGAATGTATATGGTGGCTTTCAGAGCAAATAAAAGCTCCTGATCTGAACGTAGTTCGAGAACTTGTCTATGTTAGCTTTTACGAGTATAGTCGAACTATATACAATTTTCACTCGGCCACACATTCGCATTGAATGTGTTCATTCTACATTCACAGCTTCAACGGAAAATCATCACCAGGCACTACCTCCATCGCAACTTTGAGCAACAATGTGTTCATCAACGGAGCAAAATGAATATATTTAAATTTGCCACAAATCTGTGTAAAATGGAGAGACATAAAGCACCAATAATTTATCTTTCAAAGTGTAAAAAAAAAGGGTAAGCTTCCGACCAAATCTAGGTGATTATTATCTCAGTAGTCTTAAGTTCAAATAAAATATTTAATCAGCCCTCCCTCATATGTCGAGAAGCGAGAAGTTTATTTTAGTGTAGTGAAATGTAAACACCCCAAAAGAAACAGGCTCTCCAGATACTAGTGAAAAGCTTAATGTTTTGCATCACAATTGGAGAATTTTTTTTATGTATTGAATGATTATCATCTTTATCTTAAGAGTCATACCTTATTATGTCATGCTTGAATATTAGCGTTTTTTATTATTTTGTCTTTTCAGTTGATTAAATGAGGTCTCCTCTTTCATAATTTTTGAGTCTTTATATTGTAAGCTAGTTAAAGAACCTATTATTAGTAAAATTGAAAATCATCAAGGTTTAAAACATAAAAGCTAAAAACTTTGTTAATACTTACTGGAAAACTGGAAATGGAATATTTTTTTTAATAAAGCAGTACAAACATAAAAAAGTTATATTAATTATTGTATTTGCATTTAATTATTCCTTAAGATACTATTTTAATTTATAAACATAAAGATATGTTGGCACCAAGCCCAAAATGAAATAAATGACTATGTATTTGTTGTAAATGGAATTCATCCTGAGTTGCATAGCAGTACACAAATGTTCTATCTATTACTGTGTATGTTAATATCTACATTAATTAAGTAATCCTACTTTATGGTGCATGCAGATACCCTAAAAAAATAGAATATCGTAGTCGGCCTCCATATATCTGGTATCTGTACTGAAATGAATGTGTGAAGGATCTTTTAGTACAATGCGAGCATGTTAAGTGTTGTCTGGTTTAAGGGAGCATATAGTACGAATTGATGAGTATATATTGTATATAAAGAACGAAACCAGGTTCTAGAGAAATTCAACGAAGTAATAGCGCCACCAACCTCATAACAAGCAGAGGCAGTCAACTCTAAAGCGATAATGGGGAGGAGTGGAAGAGGAGATTTCTTAGAAGCACTACCCTCCTAGTATCTGTGACATTGCACGATCCATCACCATTTTTGAAATTAGATAATAGAATGAATTGACTTGTGTTTTAATAAGTCTGAATAGTGTAATAGGTAAAGCGTGTTGAGGTTGACGAGTGCCTACTGAACTACCCGGTGAAAACTCGTAGTTTATGGTAAAGACTCAATAGTATGCTGGAGGTACCCTCTTTGAAGGTAATCATTAAAGGGACGAATCATTGGGCACCGCAGTGTAGAGGAATGCCCATCCCTTCCTAACGCTCCCTATGTTCAATGGTGTGTCTTCTTGAAGCATTTTTCTTCCCTTTTGTGAGGTGATTTTGGGTGCAAGTGTTGTTACAACTTTCAGTAAATTTGCACGAATGTTTTTAATTTAATGTTGTCATTTAGATAATAATAATAATTATTGTTAATAATAATAATAATAATAATAATAATAATAATAATAATAATAATAATAATAATAATAATAATAATAATAATAATAATAATAATAATAATGATATATATAATAATAATAATAATACAATATGAATGATAATAATGAATATAATCGAATTTATGAATAATAATGACTAATGATAATGAATAATGATAATGATAATAAAATATAATATAATAATAAAAATAATCAATAAGTAATAATAATCATTAATAATAAACCCTACTACAGCTACTGCTTCTTCTAGCAATAATAAATAATAATAACATTCATTTTTAACAAAAAAGCGTTAAAATGATTAAATATTAACCAGCAGCGAAGAAAATGCTAATTTTTTTTCTTTTGACTTAATTAGTTCGTAATAATTTATAATAATTAATAATGATAATAATAATAATAAAAATAATAATAATAATAATAATAATAATAATAATAATAAAATAAATAATAAAAATAATAATAATAATATTTAAATAATAATGAATAATAATAAAATAATATAATAATAATACATCAAATATATATAATAATAAAATAATATAATAATATAATATAATAATATAATAATATAATAAAAAATAATAAATCAATAATATAATAATATAATATAATGTAAAAATATTATATCTAATTTTTAAGAAATTGTAAGTGTTATTTTGTATATTTTATAATTTTATTTATTTAATATAAAGCCCTTAATATTTTTTTTAGGGTGTTAAATTATTGTGCATTATTTTATTGTGCATTTAACTAAAATTAAACAAATGTAATAAGCAAATAAAAAACAATTTTAAGGCAAATAATCCAAACATGGTATTAGTCAAAAGTTACATTTTGGAGCCTCTTCTTTCTTAACTATATTGATCCAATATCTTGTCACATGGTCATGTTGGATTTTAACCTGATTTCATGAAGGCTTGTGTTTATCACAACTCGTTGGACTCTATGTATATTCTTACATATTAAATACAAATCTTATAATATATATAAAAATTCATTGCTATAATACTATATAATATTTCTAAACTATATACTATATATATTGTATTATATATATAATTATATATAGTATATATATATATATATATATATATATATATATATAGTATTTATATATAATATTATATATATTATATTATATTGTATATATTCTATATATATATATATATGTATATATATTATAATTAAAATAATAAATTTTTAATGGTAAGTATTATTATTCAAAAACAAATTTATATACATTTATAAAGTTCCTGTGGGGTCTATGTTTTCAGGCTGGAATGGATGTTTTGGAAAGTTTTGAGGTGGGAGACTTTTGCGGAGGTTGTCTGATAATGGAAGAGAGAAGGTAAGTATGCGGAGAGATTGCATTAGGATTGGGTTTAATTCAGGGTGGTCAACTTTTAACATACCATTGCGTGTGCATTTTCACAACGAGTTCAGATGCGCCATACAACTCAAGTACCTTCTCTACTTTTTTTAAAAAAGTAATGTTTATAGGCATAATTAATATTATAAAGCTTTTTAATCAATTTGATGTATGTAAAACAATATCTATAAACTTTTAGTGTATTACTCATATGTACTGTACTCCTCAATGGATCATAGTTTCCTGTAGAATTTACACCAAACATTGAATGATGAGAGCAGTAGAAAATTCATGAAATTTGAATCAGTCATTTGCGTTCTTAGAAAGAAAATAATAATAAAAAAATAATAGTACGGTATGAGCAATATCGAGGCAACTCGTTTACCCACGGTACCTATTCGTACCACTTGGAAAAATATGATTTGTTAAGATAAAATATTAAATAGCCTAATGATGTTATAAATACGTTCTAGGATAGTTTTACTAAATCAATCAAATAAATTTTCTAGGTAAACTCTTTATTATATCAAATATAATTGCAAAATTCGCTGAAAATTTTCACAAACCGAAATTTTCGACATCTGAATCAAAATGTAAAATATTAAAACTATCACATTTAAGTTAGATGCCATATACCACCACAAAATAATCTTGATGCGTAACATGAGTGTACCATCGGTTTTAAACCTAAAATTTTTACTCATGATAAATTTTTTATAGCTATTTTTAGTTGCTTGACATGGAGAGTAACCTCAGTAGAAAAGGGTTAAGCAATTTCATGGATGAAATGCAATGTTCCCCATATATATGTCGTTACCGAAATAGAGAACATTCTTTCTTCTTGTTTCTGGGAAATGTTGAACGCCAGAAATACTAGTTTTCATCGCAGAAAGCATTCTTTGGTTTTGACAATCATTATGTTTTTGGTTCACCAGTGAATGGGTTTATAGAATTCCAGCATAGAGTTTTTTTCTTTAGCAATCATGAAGAACTTTCAAATGATCTTGCAATAATTTGATCTTTCAATATATTTGGTCAACTTGCTAATTATCAGGCAGCACATTCACTCTGTTCTTTTCAAAGTGGAAATTGACTCAAAATCGGTTTTTCTAAGTGTGATATGAACAAGTTTTAAACATAATTTTAAGTGACTTGATGTATTTTAAACTAGGAAATTAATTTTAATTCCTTTATTTCCGTTGTTGGTTTTCAAATTTAGCGTATTCAGATGGCAACGCGCCCTTGTTAATCATCAATGCGCACTCTGCGCATGCTTCGCAGGTTGGCTATCCCTTGGTTTAAGATTTATTCCCAAATCAGGGCAGTTTCAAATGTGTGATGTTCATGACTTTGGATTTACTGTACCTAGTTCTATTAAGTTGGGGTGAGACCATATTATGTCTGTTTTATATTTTGCAAGCTTTTTTTTTTTTTAGACGAGATTTTTTACATTTATGTTTTGTTTAGTTTTTTTTTTTTGTCGGTTTGTTAATGCAAATTTTATATATTTTATGTTTTGGGATGCTCAAAATACCGTGAATGGGAGTACCCTAATATATTTTTTGATACTGAACTGATTTTATTTTCTTATTTTCATTTCTGGGTCTTAGCGGTGCTGAAACTCGAAAGATAGCATTTATTTTTCATGATAGGGCATTCATTGCATTGGGCAATCTTCACTCCCATTTTATTATTTAAGGGATAGGAGGCTAGAGCTGACTTTAGAATGTATTAATTTTCCTGGTCTTGGTTCAACACCAAGTACGTAATTTCATAAGAGAAGTAGAGTAGTTAATTTGGTCAACGATTCCTTTATCTGTTTGATTAACCGAATGAGTTTTTGAGGCGAATATTCTGAGATGGTAATTGTATTTTTTTTGTTTTGTTTATTCAGCGTCGATTTTGAATATGACACAGTTTGTGACACCCATATATTATAGGCTTTTCTTATAAAGGTGGATTGTTGTGGATTATTAAAAGTTGAATATTCGAATGTTATTGTTTATTTTATGCTATTTAGTGAGAAGTGACTGTGGCATGTGAATACTGACTTTCATACCTGAAACCAAATAATTCATGTATTTTAATGAATTATTTAGCTAGAAAATATATATATATATATAGTCATTATAAGTATATAGGTTATATAATTATAGATTAATTATATAATATATATATATAATATATATATATTAATATAATAATATATAATATATATATAATTTACTATAGTATATATATATATTATATTATATATGTATAATATATTAAATATAATAATATATAATTAAATTAATATATTATTTTATTATAAATATGTATTAATAATAATATATATATTATTACATATTATAATATAATAATATACTAATTAATATTAATAGTATATATAATAATATAATAATCTATAATATCTATATATATATAATATATATAATAATATACTATATGATATATATACTATATATTAATATATATATATATATTAAATATATATATCTTAATTATATATTTATTTATATATTAATATATTTATATATATATAAACTATTATATTAATATATACTATATATATAATATAATAAATAATTATAATGGTGTAATAGCATTTAATATCATATATTTAATAGGATTCATACAAAATCTAGGACATGTGATCATTTATAAGATATACTAACAAAAATATATAGAAACAAAAATTTTTATAATGAATTATTATGTAATATAATTAAATAATTAATAATAAATAATAATATAAATATAAATATATATATATTATAAATTATAAATAATAATAATATAATATAATTATAATATAATTATATAAATATAATATAATAATAATAATATAATAAATAATATAATTAAATATTAATATATATATATAATAATAATAATTATATAATATTAATTTTAAATTAATAAAAGTTATTAATATTAATATTTATTTACATATATTATAATATCATTATAATTAATATAATAATATAATAAATATATAATAATTAATAATATTAATAATAATAATAATATATAAATATAATTAATAATTTTATATTAATTAAATATATATATAATTAAAGTATATAATTAATAATAAATTAATGTTATGCATAGTATTAAATATAATAATAATATTATTATAAATAATAATATAATAATATATATTAATTAATATAATTATATATATCATTAATACATATAATATTACTATTGTTTTTATTTACAAGTTTTTTGGCGTCAATGTAACAAGGAAAAACGATTAATGTTAAAATATATATGTAAATATTTTGATTTTTTGCTATTTCTGGGAGGACTACTATAATTTAATAAGTATCAGATAAAATAACTGCCACATCTTTATAATTTTAGACGTGGAATCTTTCAGAATTAGATAATGATTTGAAGTTAAAAGACAATGAACGATATAATGCGATAATAGGTATTAAAAAGTATTCTCACTCAAAAGACTATTTTAAGAGAGAAAACTATAATTAGAAGATATTTCCTCTTTCTTCATATATACTTATATATAAACATGGAAGTAGAATCTAACTATATAATACTATGTAGAAAGGGTAATAAATATAATATAAATAAACTACTAACTACTTACTTAAACCACAACTAGAAAAATTACATACTTAATACTACTACTATAATACTAACTAATTAATATATTCACACAAATTTGACTTAATACTTAATAATTAAATACTATATACTACTATTAATATATTAAAAATAATTGTATTAAGAATGTCAATATTATTTAAAATTAATAAAAATATTTTATTAATTATTATTTTATATTAATTTATATTTATAATTGTTATTAAATTATATATTAGATTTATTTTTATTATTTATGCTTCTGTTTATTTAAATATTATCATTTTATTTGAATTGAAATATGATATATTTTTGTTGCATTTTTATTTATGAAATCATTGAAGATAATTTTTATATTATTTTTAATTATGAATAATATAATTATTGTTATTAATTATTCAAATATTTGTCTGGTTCTTTTTTAAATGGATGGATGGGTGGACAATGTATTGAGTATCTATCTCAAATAAACTCTTGAGATCTCTCGTAGTTGTCTTACAATAATCTTCCAATATTAGTTAGTTATTTAGATTTGGAGTAAAATTGATATATTATATATTAAATACTGATTATTATATATATTATTTCATAGTTTTTTCTTATTAGTAGTTTTATTTATCATAATTTTTTTAACATACTTATTTTTTATTGAGTACCTCGAATTATTGGTTTTATAATTAAATTAGTTGTTAGTTATGTGCACCTTTTTATGGAGTCTAGAGAGATGAGCAGATGAGCAAGAATTGACTGTGTAGAGAGTTAGATAGAATATGGATAGAGAGAGATATTTTGTGTTGCTTTTGAAATGTTTAGTACGTGTTGTGCATATAGTTCTCGCTATTCTTCTATTTCTTATTAGGTGAAGTTTGGAACTCATAATTAACTTAGTTAATTAAAACTAATACAGAATTAGTTTATTTTCTCTATTCATAACGCTCTCTCCCTACCATTGCGAACATGTCATATGTTTATATTATTAACTCAAAATTTATTACTAAAAATTATAGTAACAAAAGGTGTTATTCTCCTACTATATATTTGTTACATCAGCATTTTTCTTATTGTATTTATATTTAATTTATTGGTTTCTTGTAATATTTCAATTATTATCACATATCCTTATCATGAAAAACATAAAAGAAAATTTGTATTTAATAATTATAAAATATTCTATTTGTTTTCTATAATTATTTATATTATTATTATTTATTAATTTATTATATTATTTTTTTAAATTTATTTTTATAATTATTATAACCTAATTAAAGGTCTTATTAATAGATATATTATTATTATGATTATATATTAATTAATATTATTTATTTATTTATTATATTATTTAATTTATTATATATATTATATATTTATATTCTTATTTATATTCTTATAATTAATATTATTATTATTTGCATGTAATCATATTATTACTTATTAATTTATTTGGTGATTATTTATTAAATTTTTCTTATGTTGATGATTAATTTAATCTTAATTTTTGTTATTAGTGATAATTATAATTTTTAATTATTTCATCTATTTATAATTTATTTAATTATAATGTTTTATATTATATTTATATTTATAGCTACATGAGTTTTTCCTGTTATTTTATTTCTTATTCATTATATACAATTTAATCATTTTTAATATCTTTATTTTTTATACTATACTATTTATATACAAGGATTATCTGTTATTTATCATAATTTTTAATTTATTATTTCTTCGATTAATTTCTATTATTTTAATCCTTTTTAATAAAGAATCGATGATCCACATGTAATTAGTAAATAATTCATAACCTATATCATATGTAACTCCATATAAGGATTTAATAATTCTCATAGAGTTTATAGCTGACCCACTTAATAAGGAGTATAATTATAAAAAGCAAATTAAGTGTTCTAATGATTGAATAAATAACTCTGTGAATAATAAATGGATATTTGTATTCAAAACGACCTTCAATATAGTATGAATTAGTAGAACGATAAAAATATTTATTGATTATTTCTAAGAGCGTATAATATGAATGGTTATATACGAATTTAAATTTTTATAGATTTTTAGTAAATATAATTGTGATCTTTGGCAAGGTTAATCATAAAAAAGAAGTATAATAAATTATTATACAATTAAATATTATATAATATATATAATATATTATATATAAAATAATAAAATAGATAATTAATACGATTTTGTAAATTAATATATGATGATTAAATAATATAATTATATTTTAATTATATACTATAAATATTAATATAATTGAGATAAATAAATTAAATAATATTTAATTATTAATTTTAATTAATAGTTAAATTAAAGTAGAGAATAGGAATTTTAAACATATCATATATAGGAAGATTTGAACAAGTTACGGAAATGCTGACAATAGCGGTATCTGAACACTAATCGTGTCTATATATAAATGAATACACTATGTTAACAGTATTTATATCGAGAATCAGAGATTAGAATTTCAGAACCAATGCACATATCATAGAGTGGGCGAGAACACACTTCCACATCCATAAAATGAATAATTAGTATACACGAGAATTTATCAATTTGAACGACCAGCTAGAAGATCTATTAGAATTAGAGAATACTTTATACAGAACACCATTAATGAGAAAGTAAATCACAAGGCACCATATGTAGCAAAGTATATTGATTATCACAATTCGATAGTATTGATAGAAAGTTATAAGTGATATTTAGGGTAAAGATAAATTTTCTCACATTGAGGAGATAATAATAAACTAGATATGATATAGCAACCATGTATATAGGAGGATATATGTATTGATTTATTGTCTATATCTTTCTTAATGATCATCGGATATCATTGCTCAGAAGCACTTAACTGATTAAGTGAGAAAAGAAACATTAGTCAAGTAGGTAGACACATCAGCAGTATCAAATTGTAATGTAGTTCCTGATGAACCACGGACAACGCGGAGAGTTTGTCTACACACACGTATATAATTGCTTTCCGCAAAAGATGGTCCACCTATGATCCTGGCCATTTAGTATGACCGAATACTAAATACATGCTCGGCAATAGGTCTGAAAGCCGAGAGCTAGCCTATTCCACGCCCGAATAATTGCATTATAAATTGAACTAAAATATAAGAAGCATCAAAATAAGGAGCCAACTACTGGAAACACAATCCCCAAGACACTAGATAGAATAAATGTGAGATGAGTGGTGCCTGAGGTTCTCATCTCGACTTAATGATTTGCCGTATGCTTTTGCTGGCATTCTTGATTTACGGACGAGCTTGCACACAAGAGAGTCCAAAATGTCACACACATAGATAACTGGTACAGTCATGAGTATTGAGGGAGATTTATAGCAAGGAGCAGAAAGGAGTGTTTGTCATGTAGCTAGTCATGACAGGGTGAGTAGCTTCCCAGAGAGTAATTAACTTAACTAAGTGTAGCATTGTAATAAGGAGTATATAAGATATAATAAAAAATATTATCAAAGAGCATTAAGTATAGTAATTAACAGAAATGGTGTAAGACATATCGCGTAAATCTACAATAATACTCGGTAGAGTATGATATTATACCAACATATGCGTGAGTGCAGGTAGCACGAGAGAACAGACTAGTGTTACTTAAGTAAGGACGTTCGGAGGTTCATAGAGCAGTCTGTAGGAAGCTCTCTCAGAATAATGAGATCAACCACTACATGTTCAGTAAATGAGGCTATGATGTATTTAAATCATATGTTAAAGAGCATTGAGTCGATTATTGTGATGTGAAATCTTTGTTAACTTAACAGACGCTTTTGGTTTGTGGGTTAAAACATAATTGACACCTATTGTGTCCTATATCGAGTCGAAGATTTCGAGCAACTGGGTATACGCCTAGATGAGACTTATGTAGGAGTTTCAGGCAATGCATATTAAGTGACAGTACAATCACAATATTGAGAAAATGCAGAGAGAGGTATTAGACTGGAGGTAGGGTTAGGCCGTTTGAAGGCCAGAACGCACAATAATCCGATATCTATTATGTACTACTACATAATATATTTTCAAGCCCTGAAATTTATTAATATATTATATAATTATTATTTATTAATATATTATTATTATTTATTATATATATTTATATTTATTTATATTATTAATATTAATTATTAATATAATTATATTAATTATAGATTATTATTATTATTATTATTATATTTAATTATTATTATTATTATTATAATTATTTTATATATTATTATTTATATATATTATATATTTATTATTATTAATATTATATTTTTATATTATTTAATTATTATGATATTACATACATATCCTTAGGAATTTTGTTCGATATGATATTTATAAATCTTTATAACAGGTGAAATTTTTTACCATTATATCTGAGTGATGCTGATATTATCCGATAATATAAAAGATTTTTTCACTCATTCAGCTGTAATAAAAATTTATTACAAAATATATAATATAATAATATTATTTACTATATTTATTATTTTAGAATATAATTTTCTTAGTCTTTCTTAGTTAGACTCTATAATTTAATTAAGTATTGTCTATATTTCTTCATTTTATCATTTATACTCACAAAAAATTTCTCTAAGCTTTATTCAAATATATATATATAATATATATATAGTTAAATATCTTTTCTTATTTAATGTTAAAATATTCGACTTTGAGAGTGAACGCGAGAGAGTATATACTTAGAATGTCAGATATACCAAAAGGGTCGGGCGCTTTTCGGTAATCATACGTAGTAATTTTATATATATATATACTCAGCCTCCTATATTTAAAATGAGCTCCATCTAATTTTGATAAATTTATACTGTCTATTTTATTTCTTTATGATGTCTTTGATCTTTATCACTCAACTTTGTTCTTTAAGTATAACAATTTACAATATTAGATATTTTTTGTGGGAAACTAGCTCAGGTGACCTTGATACTATGCAAAAATAAAAAGCTCAACTTATTTCAAACACACACACACTCATGCAACCTCACAAATTTACGTCACTCTGATTTATATATATAATATTGTATGCTTTTAGAGAGATCATTATATTATTAAGTTATCTTGAGACTTATCAATTTGCTTTCATAGTAAGATTTGTGAGATGATATGCTCATACTAAAAGCTCAATAGTCTACTAATTATATAGCTTCTTCATACTATAACATCTATTATATCTGATTATATTGTTATTTACAATAATGATGTTTAATGCCTATAGAATAAAATATATTCCTATTATATCAGGACTCCGACGAAATACACCATTCATAATCTTTATTAAGCTTATATATATATATATATATATAATAAGCCATTCCTAATCCGAAATTAATAAAATACTCAATAATATATAATTAAATATATATATATATATATTTTATCACAAATATATATATGAGCTTTTATAAACATCAGTATATAATACGTATGAATATTGTTAAATGTACGAAAGTTGAGAGGTAGTATAGTTAAAATTATATGTACTTTCTTATTATTGAGGGTTAGTTCTCAAACTACTATCTCTTGTCAATTTTTGACACCGGTTCCAAGCAATTTTATGGTGGTACTACTATTAGCATCTTCTTCTAGTAGCTTAGAGTTCTATAAGAATATCTCGGCTATCATACTACATTCACGTGAACATGGATATCATTGATATTAAACTCAGTAACTATTACTTTGAGCAATAACATAACAACATATACAATATAAGTCACGCCTTGTAACATTAATGATCCAAACCATATTAATGTAATTATATTTATAAGGCATTTATTTATCACGTTTTCCTTTATTTATATATAGTTAGTGAGGCAGAATTAGCTGCGGAGGATTATAGTAATGCATAATTCATATCATCTATAAAGAGACGTCCTACTTCTTAAATTGAAAGATATCGTAATATCTAAAAAATAAATACATATATCATATAATGACTTGATTTTTATGACGATAGCCTTCGTCACCAAAATATATTATAATATAGTATATATATATATAGCTATATATTAATATACTAGTATATATATATTATTATATATATATATTAATATATATTAAGTAATTAATATTAGTATATATATATATATATATTAATATTATATATATATATAATTATATTATATATATTGATAATCAGTAGGTTAGGGCACTCCTCGCTCATCTTAAGGAGTGTGAAGTAACCCGCTAGACGCACTCTCACCGCACTCTCGAGAATAACTAGTTCACACTAAGTCACGCACTCGCACCTAATTCAAGTACCATCAATAATACTCACCTACCGCTATGCGCTAAAGTCCCGTCACGTATTCCCACGTCCGCACGTTCTTCCACATATAAATCGAATGCTGCGCCGACTATATCATAAAGGTTTTAACTATTAAATTTACACCAAATATTCTTCATATCCTATTCCTTCACCATAGAGATCTATATTTATAAACTTATACCCAATTGAATCCAATACTTGAATGAAATATCTGGGACCAATACTCAAGAAATTCTTCACTCTTCCACGCCTGCGCCACCACTGGGTAATCTTCGCCAAAGAACCAGACCGGCATCGCACTACTGCGCTCTCTTCATAAATGAATTCCAGCTGACAGCAAGTTAAATGAGCTAGCTACTTAGATTGCGCATCATATCTGTTTGCACGCACTCTTCTATACACACATCATCGCGCCACACCGCAGATAAGAATTGTGAAGTGAGGTATGTCATCTCCTGGACAGAACACCATGAGACTACCGGTTGTATTGGGAGCATTCTAGTTTATGTTGTGTCGTTATAGGCATATACTCCAGGGCTCTAGAATTTCTGCTGCTTATGCTGGGTAATTAGAGTTATAAGCATGTGTGAGATGATGGGAGAGACCGTTGTCTAGTGTGTTACGCTATCGCTCTCGAGCAGTCTGAGTATCGTGCAATAATGTATACCCTTAATAGGTGTTGTCACGTTTCAAACATTTTGAGATTTAAAATTCGTGCCTCCCTTTCCTGAAAGTTTGAGCACTTCCTGTTCCTACTCCATACATGACAAGGTATGTCTGTGTCATAGGATGTGTCAGTATGACAGATCATTCACTGACCTCGTAGGGTCTCTTTCGCAGATTCTGAGTGATGGTCTATAGTTGGATACCTTTATTTGAGTGTAGCTTCGTGGTAGTTGAGTTTATAGGCTGTGATGTAGGGAACTGTTATGTTTATTATTTCCAGTTAAAAATAATTATGTTTAGTATAATAATAAGGTATGATATTAAAATACGAGGTGTTTGAAGTCTGATGGTGGGGTTATAAGGTTAATAGTTGAGGAGTTAGCCCTAATAAGTATGGTTAATGGGTGATATATGTAGAGAATAGTTTTGGGTTTTATTGGATATTTATATAGAATTGTGTGCCTATCACCTAGTATCCTAAGTTTATGAAGTACTACTAGTCTTTAATGTGAGTAGTAATTTTATGCGTTTTCATCGTCAGCGTGTTGTATGTGGTGTTTTGTTGAATTATAAGTGCCACATCTGTGTAATAATGACCTTACGCAAAGCATTATTATGATTAGTTTCCAGTTTGTATGTTATGGGAAGTTTCTTTATAATTATTTATATTTATTCAAAGTGATGATGTGAGATTATGCTCGAGATGGAGTATGAGAATTTTATATTCATGTATTAGTTATTTATTATATAATAAGTGGTTAGATTCTTGAGTTTATATTATTTGTGAAAGCTCTGTGCTAGCCGAATGGTTTTTAAAATATGTTGTTCGATGACGTATTTATGTTATGTTCCAATATGTTTTGTGAAGTGAGAATGTGTGGCCCAAGTTTAACCTCCGAGGATTTTGGGAGTTTTTTCAAGGGGCTAGCTATAGTAGTATTTAAGTATATAAGACTTGGTGGGAGTGTTGTGGTCAATAACATTTTGGCAGTAGATGGTAATTAATTAGATAATTAGAGAATGATTTCTTTGGTGAGGCGGACATTATCCGATTTTACTATATTAGCCATTATATTTGCGATTTCCTTTGATATGATAATTAGTTATTTGTGTCAGGTTTGTGGATGTGTTAAGGTTAATGGTAGTGAGTGGCTATTAATGGATGATATATGTCATCATTAGCAGTAGATTGTTATATGATTGCTGCAATTATCTGTTGTTGTAGTGATTGTTTGGATAGATCGGTATCGTCTTAATAAGCTATTGATATTTAGTGATTAGGAGGGTATTTATTCGCCGCCTTGGGTATATCTCGAGTTGTTGAAGTTTATATTATACAGTATTCTGTGAATTAGATTGTTACGTTGTTTAGTTTATTGTAAATTGAGTATGATATATTCGTTATCTGAATGGAAAAGTTGGCAAAAGTTTGAGTAAATTAATGTATTGGTATGAATTTAGTGTGGAGCTATATTTTGGTTAGTATGTTTTTTTCTAGTAGTTTGGCATAGAGAATGTAAATATATGAAGAGATGAGGTTGATCATGTAAGAAGGATCAAGATGGTAATGTCCTTTATTGATTCGTTAATTTATGGAGTCATGATGATAGTTCTTTTCCCAGATGGGGGTAATGAGTTTTAGGCTATTTGATGACTGTTTATATAAATATGAATTTTGAGGGGTCATTTGTTTAATATTAGTCATTAGTGTTCCCCTGTGTTTATTGAGGTTGTAAATTGTTTGAGAATGTTGTCCTGGGCCGGTTGCCTATGAGGTTAACTTTTTTAAAGCTAGTCTTGTGTATATTTCTAAACTTGTTGGGATAGTATGGTTGAGTTATTTTATTATTATAGAGAGGTGAGCTTATTTAGTAATAATTTTTCATGTTTTGAGGATGTTGTGTATAGTATTTTTGAACTATCTTGGGTAGTGAGTTGCAAGAATGTTTATTATGACGTGTTGTATTGTTGAGGTATTTTAATATAAGGTTTTGGAGTGATGTTATGGGTTATTTATGTAATGATTCGTGAGAGTGTGTTTTGTTTGGTGGTTTTAACTATGGATCGTTAGATGTATGCATATTCTACGCTGAGTTATTTATAGTCAATATTATGATTTTACATCTAATTACTGTAGATAGGTTTATTACCCGAGAGCATTGGCTCGATATTGATGTTCTATTAAAAGTTGCGAGGAGTATTAGGTAATGGGATATAGTTTTGATCTATAAAAGAAGTGGTGTTTGGTGTTAGGACATTTTAGGAGTTATTGATGATTTGGGAGTTGTTTTGGAATTATTTGGCGTAATTTTATTAATACATGTGAATATAGTTAGAGTTCTTGAGGTATATTAGATAAAGGTAGGATATTGTAGTTTTATTTGATTATACTGAGATAAGAGAAGTTATTAGCTTTTGTTTGCATTAAGTTAATGAACCATTTAATCGCAGAGTGTCTTAAGAGTAGGGTAGGAGCGCTTATGATACTTTTCTCAATATTTATATATAAAGTTTGCGGTGGAGTACGCGATATAATGATAGCCGCGTAAATCTCGTTTTTTGATGCACGCACAGAGTGCTATGTACGACTTATTTTTGTGAAGACTGCGCATCTGTATGCACGAGCTGTCTCTGACTCACATTGGTGAGTTCACCGCGTGTGTACGGACTAGACGGACTAGGGGCGAGGACCTATCTGTAGCTCTTATGGTCTCGTTCCTGATCTAAGAGAAGCTGTGTAAGTGACCCTACCTCGCTTGGTACTAGCTAGCTTTTTGTGAGTATATGAGTAGTGTGTATCGATTTTCTAGAAGTGTTAGTAATAATAGTTTGTTCTGTTGCCAGATTATTTTATGAGTGGCCAACTTTTATATTTACTTATAATATATATTAATTAATATATATAATATATTATTAATATAAATCTATATATATACTATTAAATAATATTATATACATCTATAATATTATATAATTAATATATCTATATATATAATTATTATATATTATATATATATATTATAATAATATATAAATATAGATTGATATATATAGATATATGAATATATATATAGATTGTATTAATATCGTATTGATATATCATCTATCTTCTCTCTATATAAGTACTATACTATAGATATATATTATAATATATAATATATATACTAATTATATAATATATATATAATCATAATATTACTTATTTTAATACTATTATATATATATATATTAATAATATATATAATTAATATATATATTAATGATAATATATTGTATAATAAAATATATATAATATTAATATATGATATATATAATAATATATAGTATATATATATATGATAGCTGTATAATATAATATATTATTATTAATAAGTTTATTTCTTTGTAAATTTAATTTTAATATAATTTATATAATATATAATAATATATATCATTATAGTATATATAATATTTATAGTATATATATTATGCCGGATATAATATATATATATTGTATTATTAATCAGTTATATATATATATACTATTTATATTAATAAAAATATGCCCTACAAATCTAAAAGTTTTCGATAAACTTAATTTTTTTGTTTTTGCACTTAAAAAAATCTACGTTATCTCTAAGGAGGAAGATGTATCTTACTTTTTCACTTTCTTCAATATTACCACATCAATTATTCACTTTGAAGGAATAAACTATATTTCTTCTTCTTCATCCCTTATAAGAAAATTGTTTTATTCACTTACTATTACTTCTTCTCATTATCTTTTTATACTTCTTATCTTGACATTGTTCTTAATGTACTTTCATTTATCTCATTTACTTCTTACTTTTCTTATTTCTTTACTATTTTATAATTTATTATATTTATTTATTATTACTATCCTTATTACTTTATTCATTTACTATTACTATTTATTAACTATTATATTATAGTGCTCACTATATATAGGGATGTAACTACTTTATATATTTCATTCTTTCTTCTTCACTTCTTAGTTACTATATATATCTATTCTTATTATATTTTATAATATACTTATATACTTATTATATATTATATCTATACTTCTTATATTACTCATATCTCTTATATATATATTATATTATATATATAACTTTGCTTATATATTATAATATATATTATATATTTGGTTCACATTTATATTTTTACTTCTACTTCTACTTCTTACTTCTTCTTCTTCCATTTTTTTTCTATTTCATTCTTCTTCTCTCACCTGGTTTACGCCTCTAAGGTTCTAATCTTGTGGAGAATGAGTATTTCTATCTCACACATACTATTTTGGAGATCCGATAAGAGTTGAGCACTCTGAGAGAGAGGAGAAGATCGGGTAGGTAGGAGCAAGAATTATTTACGAGAAACTTAGGGTACATATACCCTTATCTCATGATTAGGAGTGATATGGATATTTTCTGCTGAGAATGGTGAGATAATTATTGTTTTTTTTTCTTTTATTTTTTTAAGGAGAGCCTTATTTTAGACGAATATGTATATGAATGAGTGCATAGTTATGAATATAATATTTTTTATATTATTTATTTGATTTACTATAATATTTATTACTATTATTATTTAATTATATTTATATTATAATATATATATTATATATTTTTATAATAAAAATAAATATTAAATAAATAATCCTAATTATTTAATTAATTATTTAATTATTAAATTAAATTTATAAATAATATTATTCATTATATTACTATTAATATTTAATTTAATATTATATTAATTATTATTCATTCATTATTATTATATGTTTAAGTTATTTATTTATAAATATATTATATTTATATTAATTTATTATTTATAATAATTATTATTTATTGATTATTTATTATTATTAATTATTATTATATATTATATTATTAGGTTATTATATAATTTTATTTATTAGATTTTATTATTATTAATTATTATTACGATTAATGTTATTATTTTTAATATGATATTAATTATTTTTTGAACATTATTATTAGTTATTATAGTTATTATATTTATATTCTTTAATAGACCTAAATATTATTAATCATTCATTTATTTACCAAAATTATTGCTCTTAAAATTTGTTTACATTATAATATATTAGATTAGATTTTTAATTATGTTATTATTATTTTCATTCATATATTAATATTAATTGCTATTATAGGAATTATCTTAATTATAAATTATATATTATTAATATATTATTATTAAGATAATTATTTTATGTATATTTTCATTCAATTTATTTATGTATAATAATTAATAATTATTTAATTATATATTATTATTTTATTATTAATTATTATTTAATATATTAATTATTATATATCTTAATATATTATTTATATTATTTTAATTTAATTATTATTTTATATATTTTTATTATATAATTATATTTAATTATATATTATTATATTATTTATTTTAATAATATTAATACTATTAATTATATAAATAATATATCATTGTTTATTAATTTTTATACTTATTTTATTTAAAATTATGATTTGTTTTTTAATTATATTATATTATTATTAATTACTAATAAATTTAAGCTAATTTTATTATTAAATTTAATTTATTTAATTATGACATTAATAAATTTATTATTCTTTATTTTTAATATTATTTAAAAAAAAATTATATTTATTATTATTATATATATTATTATTATCTTTGATTAATTAATAAAAAATATAATTTTTATTTATAATAATTTATAACATAATTAAATTCTTATATATTAATTATTTATTTATTATTATTATTAATTCTTTAATTAATTTATTTAATATTATTATTAAATTATTCTTATTATTTTATTATAATTATTTAATTCTTTCATATTATTTAGTTATTATTATATTTGTATTAATATTTATATTTCCATTTTGTCATTATTTAATTTATTATAGTGAATTAATAACAATTATTACTTTTAGTTATTAATATATTATATTATTATTATTATATTATTATATTATATATATATTATATTTATATATATTTATTATTAATTATATATTAATTTATTATTTTATTATTTTAATTTATATTATTAAATTTAATTAGTTTATTTTATAAAATATATTTACAAATATAAATAATATTAATTTGTTAAATGAAGTTTAAATTCAGACTTTAGTAATAAATTCACAATCTTCAATCTTAATTAAAATTGGCAAACAAGGCTCTTATTATTTTAACAGAATATATGCTAAACTCATATACTCTTATTCGCTCATCACTATTACCTATAAAAATTAGACGTTATTATATAACTATTAAATCAATCTCTAATTTTGACAGCTGTTCATATAATAGGTTCAAAGTGAATGGTAACGATAGAATTTGTTCTCACATAGTATAATTCATAGTAAATTCCCTACATTAACCTTAATATTAAGTACAAAGATTTCACATTAGGTAGATTTATCTCAACAAAGCTGAAAACAAAGTTTGTCGATTGTGGTTTGTCTCTAAATATCAGAATTTTATTTAAATGTATTTGCTTTTTTAACATCCATTTAAAAAGTTAAATACGTTATGTTTAATTATTTAAATTAGTATTTCCAATCATTAATTTCTGTTAAGGGCAACCTCTCAAGATGTTTCTCTCTAAAAATCGGAACGCTCTCGAGTTATATAATCTCATTCATCTCACTTCAATATATCCAGTATGTATTGGCATATGCGTTAGTCACAACTTCTCAAAAGCTAATATATTGAAAATTAGAGATGAATAAATTGGTTAAGAGTCATGCGAAGAGATAGATGAAGAAAATGAAAATTTGTGCGCACACTACACAATTTCATATCTTTTGAGGCGTATACAATTGAGGAAATTTGTTATAATACACATCATTACATAAGCTAATAAACGAGAACATGAACAAGTACTCTCTAAAATTCCGAAATTAAATTCTTTAACTTATGATGTGTTTGTTTCATATAATATGTGAAAACCTACTTTTAAGCTCCATAATTTGAGCTTCCAATTTACATTAATATTTAAAAATAGAAAAATTATTACTATTATCTTGAGTATACATGCAAGCTATATTTGTGAATTCACCATTGATAATTAAAAATATAGACCACGAGAGCACAACAAAATAATTAATAATTTTTATTGTTGTTGATAAGTAAGTTTAATATCTACGTCTGTGAGGGAGATAAATTAAAATCACATATAACTCTCTCTTATCCAGATAATACACACTATAGACATTTTTAATACATTGTATTAATGATATAATAATAAATTTTTTTGTTTTATAATAACTATATTAACAACAAATATTATTCGCAACATAATATGATTATCATATACGTAGAATAGTTTCTATATGTTTATTGTTATTTGAGAGATATTATTATATCTAATCAAAAATATTTGTAAATAGGAGATATTGATATTAAATCTTATCGAGTACTATATGGATATTTAAATATAGTTTAATATTATTAATTAAGTGATGAAATTCATATTGTAAAACACAAATAGTTAAGTTTTGTTTATCATTAATATATTATTTTTTAACTCAATTATTTTTGTTGTTCTATTGTTATTAATTATTAATTATTTATTTATTAATTATTATTATTATTTATTTATTATATTAATTATATGATATTTATTAATTATTAGAGTAAATTTATTTTTATTTAAAGGTCCAATGTAGTAAAAACTGGTTATTATTATTAGCACCAAAATTAGTGTATGATTTGATCTAATGAGATTATTAATATTGTACTTATAACTTAATTACTACGATTGAATTTATTTATTCTAGTGCAGCAAATATCCCATTGTTCAAAATGTTTTTTTATTAATTCTATTTTATATATTATTATTATTAATATGTTTTTATTTATTTTATAATAATGATTTTTAATTATAGTTTCATTTATTTTAAATATTAAAATTAGTGTATTTTAATTATTTATAATATATTTTATTAAAGTTAATAATATCATTATTGTCACGAAAAATAAGTAGGTTATGTTATTAATTATTATATTAAGAATTAATAATGTATGTTTTTATTTATTACAATTTTTTTTGTTCTTCATTATATTTTATTAAAGCAAATTGTCACAAAATGTGTGTAAGATTGTGCACTTGATGTGAACGAGATCTTATATTGTTTAATTCACGTTGTGAGACAAGTTATTATCTTAAATCCAAAGCTTATAGACAGTATGGATTTGGAAATACATTTATTAACTAATTAATATAATTTAAGTGTGATCTAATAATTTTATTATTAATTATTTATAAATTAATATATAAGTTAATTATATTAATTTATATTTTAATTATATATATATTTATTAATATGATATTTATGATGTTAATACTTATGTTCTTCATAATTATCTTTATATATTATTAATTTGCACTTTATGGGATTATCATAACAGTTATTTTCATTATATTTATTTATAGAATTATAAAATTATAATATATATTATTAATAAAATATTATATAATTATATTAAGTTATATATAATTATTTATAATATATATCATTATATATATTTACTAATTATATATAATATACATTTATTAAAATTATATATATTATATATATATTTTAATTAATTATAATATATAATGTTATACATATTATAATTATTAATATAATTAATTAAATAAATTAATTATATATTATAATTATAATCTAACAATAATTAGTTTTATAATATTTGTCGCTATATTTAATGAATAATATTTTAATGTTCCAAGTTTCATATTCCATTTATAATAGAATTTTAAATATATAAGTATTATATATTATATAGTATAATTATTAATAGTATATATATTTTGTAAAAGGTTAAGTATTTTTCTGATAATTATAATAATATATTAATATAAATACTGATTAAGTTATGTAGTGATGTTATTTCACAAATATTTCACACTCTCTGCTCACATTGGGGTATCACGCTAAGCGCCAAGTACTCGTCAACCTCGTAGAAAAACGTAGTCCGCTTAATAGCGCTCCACTACCGCACTACTATAATTATAATTCAGCGCCAATCGCAGTACCTTACGTCGGTATTCGCTAATATAATGTACTAGGCAAGGTTACCGAGCTTAACGTTAAAGTCGGTATCCGTCCTTGTCCTACTACGAGCGTATAGCGGAAAGTAGAACTAGTACCGAAAGATCTAACTTTCAATCACAATTAAAAAGATACAGGATGTAACAGGATTATGGAAACAAAAATATTAGTGACTATAAATGAAATCGTAAATCAACGCAAAAGTAGTGGAGCGGAAGAACTAGTACCCTCTTCTAAAATACGAGAACGCAACTAACAATTGATATATTAATTTATAATATCCATTAAATATTAGATTAGTGTTGTCATCAAAATGACAAATCTCATTATCAATAAAGCACAAATAAAAATAACTTCCTATGACCATTGTTCACCTTCCTTCCCTTCCTATAGTATCAGGAAATGTTGAGCATATCTGTCCACAAAAGGCTACAAGAAGAGGCATACCAATATATCGTACCGCATTAATACAAGAACGATTAGCTGCCTAAAAAGAGTATATAGCAGTTAGGCTAAGCCTCTATGCCTACTCTATCATAATATATAATGCTCACAACTATACTAAATAATAAATATCTCCATCGGGTGGTGACGAAGAGGTGTCAACATACTTAGATCTGAGAACGGAACTAAGCAGAATAACGCAAGAGGTGATTACTGGGCAACATTCAAGATCGAACAGACAATATCAGAAACGAGAGAGGAGTGTTTGAATATAGATAAGTCAAACATGAGTGCAGTAACGGAGAAACATTCAGGCCGACAAATGAAGATTCTGTGACCAGGTTAAAACAAAGACCTTTCTCCACACTTATTACTTGTACCTTATGCATAGAGAATGGATTGAGAGGAGATGGACTTGCAATAGAATTGTTGCCCATGTATGCGTGTTAGTAAGAAGGGTAGTGGACTTGAGGTGTATAGTGTGGTCCATATCGAGCAAGATTCCGAGTTGAATTAATTTTTATAGGTCCTCCTTTTAAATTGTGGGAAAAAACAGCACTACATCGATTCTTGCAGACCGCTCGGTTATAGAAAACACTGTAATATTATGACGCCAACCTACAGTATCCCCCATACAGAGAAGGATCTTAAGAAGAAAATGAGATGCGTTAATGAAGCGTTGCCTTGACTTTACTTTTAATTAAAAGAGTGATTCAGTCCTCTGAATCCAGCTACCGATCCTTCTCACTTGAAAAAGGCTTACTGAATACCGTAAGCAAAAGCTCGTACTTTATATAAAGTGATATATATATATTATACCACTAAAATTTTATTAAGCAAACTAGTTGAGGATCATGGAGTAAATGAAGAAATGTTATTTAATGTAATGTAAAAGCAATGTTCGGCCTTAAAAGGTTGATCAAAGAGTGTGCATCGATCTTCGAGAGGAAGTAAAATAATAATAATCAATAAAAGAGCTTTAATTAACAAAATGGAAGTAATAAATTATGGGATTATAACACCTAATAATTATTACTGAACTTATGTATAGGGTGATTCCCATCTAGTACCGTTTTCGTCTAATCACGCGTATTAAGACAGCTATTAAAGTGTTATATTAAAAAGAAATATTTACTTATTTAGTATATTACTTCTTATTTTAAGATAAGTGAATAGTAACATGTACAACACAGCGGTATTAAGATACTGAGCTATATATAATAATGAATATAAGAATTTAATAGCATTTAAAGCAATTTTTTACGTACCTTGTGTTGGGTTGTGGTTCAAAAACATAATGAAATGTCCCTTATTATGGCTCAATAACGCTAAATAGTTGACATACGGATAACCTAGAGAACTATAATAGTATCTTACAGATCTCATATTAATGGTTACCAAATCCCAAATTTGTGTAACCCACACGTATTCTATATTAATATATTATCCACATCCGGGTATACACGTATATTTATAATTATAAAAGAATGTAGTAATAATATAGTACTATAATATTACTAATAACAATTATTTATTATATTTATCATTTTAATTATATATATATTATATTTATATATTAAATACTCGATATATTGGATCCTTTATCAAGCAAGACATTGGGATTTATGAATATTGTCCTAGTTATTAATAGTAATCTATATAATTAAATATTAAGTATTATAGTTTATAATAGGGCATATCACAAGAGCTCGAAACAAAAATCATATTTTAAAAATGTTGTTGTTATTTAATAAAATGGTATTAATTCGAGATAAAAAGAAGCACCGTTTGGGCAAGTTTAAATTATTAAAAAAACAATATTTAAAGTTTCATTGAACTAAAAGTTAATTAATCTAGTATATTAAA
Organism: Trachelipus rathkii; assembly: GCA_015478945.1. Classification (NCBI taxonomy): domain Eukaryota; kingdom Metazoa; phylum Arthropoda; class Malacostraca; order Isopoda; family Trachelipodidae; genus Trachelipus; species Trachelipus rathkii. The sequence continues at coordinate 28,076 of JABUQX010081596.1, forward strand.
CTTATGAAATAAATATTAAATTTCTTTATTCTAACCAATAAGACATAATAAACTAAACTAATTACTTTCTATTATTTTAATAAAAGGATTGCCGGGGCTAGGAAACAAAAGACGCGAGAAACATGTTTCTGATATCCGCGAGAGTGCTCATAAAGTCCGCTATTTCATGTAAAGACTCCGCAAGCCATATTCTTGGAGTCCGATCGTAGCGGGACTTAGACGGACTTGAAGCGGACTAAAACTTATAGGATTAGTTTAGAGCCAGACCACACTGATATACTTAGATCTTATAAGTTGATAAATTTATATAGTAATAGTATATAAAATATATAGAATAATTTATAGTACGTATAGTATATATATATAATATATTATTATATATATATTTTGATTAAGATATATTATATATAATATATTATCTAAGTTATATATAATATAATAGTATATAGACCTTATATATAGTATATATATAATATTATGATGATATTAGTTATAATATCTTATAATAATATATATATTTATAGTATATATATATAGTACCTAGTTATTGTTTATGGAGATGTCCTAGAGGTAGGTTTGAATGGAGAAAGACTGAGACAAATAGTTATGCTAAGAAATCCCTTTATAATAGTATAGTTATATATATATATGATATAATTATTAAAATATAGTATTAATAATAATACCGTATTTAAGTATGTATATAAGAGTAATATTTATTAATGTAGTAATGTATATTATATTAACTGTATAGATTAATATAGTAGTATAATATATATATTATATAATTAATATAATATAGTATTTAATATTAATTATTATATGTAAGGCTATATATAATGTGTAAATATTATTATATATGATTATAGTTATACTATAATGATTACTATATATATATATTTGACTTACTTATATTAAATATCAATTCATAATATTAGTATAGATATATAATATATATCTTCTATAATAAAATATAATATTATACTACAATTTACACAATATTATACGATATATATAGATATGTAAATATACTTAAGGTAACTATGATAAACTAAAACGAGTCGTATATATATTATAAATAAATTATATGTATTTTATATAGTTACGTCATATGTAAGTATTAATTATATTAATATTATTATATTAGTAAATGTAATCATTACCTTACAATTAATAATGTTTTACTTCTAGAATCATTTCGAATCAAATAATGTTTACATGAACCTCTTCGAGGCTTTGACATCTCAAATTTCGATTGTACTATTATAATTAAGAGTAAATGGCACAATTCCCTAGTTGTGTACGTTCTTTAGTCACCATCGAATTCCGTGAATTAATGATTTTTGAGTACTGTCGTATTTTTAATGAGTTGAGAAAAGGATGTTCTAGTATTAGATAGTTGTTTGTAAGCAGGTAGTAGATATGTGCATGCAAAATCTCTGCAGGAGCCTCCACTATATATTTTAGGATACGTATCAATGAGAGATTGCACGTAGTTGATAATGTCGTACGTATGTGCATTAGTATTTTTGAGTCTCTAAATATATGACCTATCTATTTTCACTCCATTTTCATGTCTTCTTATTATTAATTCTCGAATTCAATAAATGTTTAAATATTATTATAATTAAGGTGAAATGAATATTTCATAAAAAGTTTTATAGATGTTTGGTTTACAAACGATTGAATAAAATGCAAACTCCAGCGACGAGGAAATGAAAGTTGTTTAGTTAGATTACATGAGATGAAGTACACATACGTATTACTCTGAGAATCGATGTTTTATGCAATATTCTTCAATGATGAAACTAAAATATAATACGGTAATAATATTTACAAGGTGGTTTAGCATCTAGAATGAAAGTCCGGTGCACTTCGTAACGGAGAGGCTAAGTCAGAGGGAAATGCGAAATTAATGCGTTTCATTTATAATTATGCGGTTAAATGACTATGAATTAGCGTTGGACCTCAGTAGGAAAATACTTTTGCACTGTAAGGGGATATTCTGACCTCAAAGGATCGGTTCATAGAATATTGAGCATGAGAGGTAGCACTACATAATTCGGGATGTGCAATGTGGTCATTAATGTTTCATTTATGTCGCAATCACAACTTTTATTGAATAGATAGTTAAAGAATTCCCAATATTGTACACTGATAGTAATTTTCGTTTATATTCAAGCAAACACAGAATGGGTAATTATAAAATTTTTGACGTCGAGAGATAATAATATAAAATATCTGCATTATGGTACATTTGATTTAATACTGTGTACATAATTATAAAACTTCAATTACATTTTTCTAGATGCATCGAACTATTACGCGCCACATACAAAGTTCTTTTTTGAGAATCTTCAATTATGGACAATCCTGTTTTGAATAACCCCTAGTTCCATAAGCTAAAAGTTGACTTATTTTTTCTTAGATTTGGAGCAAATCATTTTTTAGATTGTATTCTTTACGTATTATATGTTATCTTCTTGGTGAGTAGAGAGAAGACAACTGCCTACACTTTTTTACGACCCCCAAACACAATTTAACC
>JABUQX010081597.1:7500-37948 GCA_015478945.1 Trachelipus rathkii
AAGTATAATGGACTCAACAGGACAAAGTCCCCACAGAGAGCTCATTTTCTCTGATGTTATCTTTCCCTTTTGAGATTTAAGTGCAGACTTTAATTATTATTATTATTATTATTATTATTATTATTATTATTATTATTATTATTATCTTATTATTATTATTTATTATTATTATTATTATTATTATTATTTATCATTATATTATATATTATATTATTATTATTATTATTATTATTATTATTATTATTATTTATTATTTATTTTAATATTTCAATCTTAGATTGTATAATATTCATCATTCCTTATTACATAATCTAATCTGTTTCAACTGAAGAGGTTAGATTTGTGACGTGTTGCTGCTCTATTCTATAGAGGTAGCCGGATGTCATTTAATACTATTTCTGTAGAAACGATTGTTCAAGGATTTGATAGATAATTCAAATATAAAATTATTTGGAAACATTTATGTTAAAATTATATTATTATTTTATTATATATGTGCAATATTGGAAAAGATGTTACAAAATTCATAGATTTGTAATTTCTGTATTTACTATATATACAATGTAAAATAATATATCAATTTTAATTAATTTTTATATATCAATACTTTTATAATATGTTTACCTTTTTTATTATTATTATTTGCGTTTATTTTCTATTTCTAGTCATGTTATGTTGTTCATTTATAACACTGTTATTTTATTTCTAATTTTTATTACTTTTATAGGCTCTTATTAATTTTACTTTTGTTTCTTCCATGTTTTCATCTATTTAATATTTAAATTTAATTAATTTGTAAGTTGTATATTTGGATTTTGAGAAAATGGTATTCTCTCTTGCTAATACTATATAATATATAATATACTATATATATTATATATATATATAATATATACTATATATATATACTATATATATATATATAATATATATATATTAAAGAATCAATTAATGCGAAGGTAAGATTACTGCCTTCACCGGATTAAACATCCGCCATGTTGCGCATGAGGACCATAACCCCGATGCTTCAACCGGAACCATCCCCGGCAATAAACTTCTTTACCTTCCCCAATTAATGTCTCTTTCTATTTATTTTAATCTTAGGTAATTTGCGTGATTAATATGCAATATTAACAATATACTATACATATAGTATACTATATATATCTATATAAGATATATATATATATATATACTCTAATAATATATATATATATATAACTATAATACTAATATATATACCTATATATTTATAATTAACCGTACTTTCTTTACGCACTCCAGTAACTTTATTAATACTCTTGTCTTTCTCTCTCTCCTCTCTCTCTTCTCTCTCTTCTCTCTCTCTCTCTCCTCTCATCTCTCTCTATATATATATAATAACTATATATATATATATATAATTATATATAAGATATATATATATATATATGTAATATAATATAATATACTATATATAATTATATATATATATATAATATAATATATATACTTATTATATATAATAAACTTAAGTGTCTCACCTATTGTATACAATGAAATGTAACTTAATAGATGCAAAGCAACAATGTAAACACTTTATATACTTATAAAATCACACACACACACACAATTTCCGCTATTCATTAACACGCAACATCATCTTTTTTAATTATTGAAAAATAGCGTTATATTAATCGTCCACGATAAATTCTTACCACTTTTTTTTTAAATTACTTAATCTTAAATTATTTACTTATGTAATATTTTCATTCATTGACCAATTTTTCGCAAAAAAGTAAGTGGAATGTTTATTCGGTAAAATTAGAAATTTGTAAAAGATCGTCGTTCTGTAATGTAACTCGTGTATAAGCATGAGCAGCACGAGTGTAGGAGTCGCTCAATACTATATAATATATATATATATTATATATATATATTATATATATTATTATATATATATATTTATATATATATATATATATATATATATTATATATATACTATATATATAATATATTATAATATATTGCGTTAACAAAAGAGGGATTTCCAATTATACGCCTAAAAAATTTATCATTGTATATGAGATCGCTTTGCCAATATATTTTAGCAACATAATAATGGTTACTTAACAATATTTAACATACCCACACACACACACACACCACACACCACACACCACACATATATATATATATAATTCATATATATATATATATATATATATATTATAATTATATATATATATATATTATATAATATATTATAGTCTTTAATATATATATTATATATATATATATATAATATATTATATATATATTATATATATATATATTATATGTATATATATATAATAGTATATAATTATATATACTATATATATATATAGAGCCCCCTATATATATATATATATATATTATATATAATATAAATATTATATATTATATTATAATTATAGCTATATAATATATATATATATATATATATATATATATACTATACTACCTATATATATATATATATAGGCCCCTTATATATATATAATATATATACTATATATTATATATATATATATATAATACATCATAATAATATATATATATATATATAATATATATATATATATATATTTATAGATATTTATATATATATTATACTATATATAGCTATATATATATATATATATATACTATTTATATATACTATCATATATATATATATATATAATTATATATATATATATATAATATATATATATATATATAGTATATATATACTATACTAATTATAATATATTTATATAATATATATATATATATTATCTATATTATGAATAATTGCCCCCTTGTACATGACAGTAACATAGAGGCAAAATTTTGATAGATGTATGGTAATCTCCCTTTAATTCAGCCATTTCTTGCTGTGAGATTTCCCTCACGAAATCATTTCTCCTTTGAATTAAGATCCTCCTATACGAGCATTATAAAGGCCGAAAGCTCTGTGACCCTTACAAAAGCCAGACTTAAAAAAGAGTGTTATGAGTGTACATTGTTCATTCTATTATGAGAGCGTTACAACGTGTAGAGAGTCTCATTAATTTATTTCAGAGTCAGAAACCGCGGGGCGTTTCGAGCCAGAAACGCAGACTGTTTAAACGCTCGTATATAATGGTCTGATACAGTTTTTGTCTCTCAGCATTTTATTATTTATTATTATTATGAGGATTACCATGAATTATTATTTAGTTTATTATTATTACTTATATATTATTATTATTATCTATTATTCATCAGTATTGTTGCAGCCATAGTGAATATGTATACGCATCATATATATATATATATAATATTATAATATATAATATTTTTATTATAATTATATATATATAGTATAATATATATATATATTATAACTATATATATAATATATATATTAGATATATAATACTATATAATATAGTATATACGTAATATCTAAGTAATATATATATATATAATATATTCTCTGCCAAACGAAGAAAGTAATCCTCGAAAACAAAAAGCAGAACATTTGCCAAATAAAACTTTTTCCTTCATAATCACAAAATTGCACGTGTATCTCATCTTTATTTTAATGTTTACTTAATTATCATATAAAAACATATATATAATAAATATAGTATATATTATAATATATATTATATTATATATATATATATTTATAATTTTTATATATTTATAATATTATATATAATAATATTATAAATATTATATATATAATATATATATATATATATATAATATAATATATATATATTAATATATATATATAATTATATATATATATATATATTATATATATATTTAACTATATAAATATATATATATTAATATATCATATTATATATATATATATATATATATATATCATTAATATATATAATTATATATATTTATATTATTTATATAATATATATATATTATTAATTATATAATATATATATATATATATATATAAATTTATTATATTATTATTATTATATATATATATATAGATAATAATTAAACCGTAATATTATATATATATATATAATATATATATTATATTATATTATTATATATATATAATATATATATTATAGTAATATATATATATATAAATTATATTATATATAGATATATATATATAGTATTATATATATATATATATATATAAATATATAATATAATAATATATAATTATATATATATATATATATATATATTATATATAATTTATATATTATATAATTATATATATATATATATATAATATATATATATATATATCTTATAATTATTAGTAATGTAATACTATTAGTATATATAATACTTAAGTATAAAGTTTTCTTAAATATTTTGATTAACAGTCAAATCATGATAAATATTATAGATTGAAAATTGTAATGCGTCTTACGCCAACTATGTCCGTTGCAGTTTTTCAACAATATGAATCACGTGGTTTAATTTTTATCTTTCATATTTTAATATGAAGAAAGTTTCAAGTAATTTAGTAATAATAATTAATAATAATAATAATAATAATATAATAATATTAATAATAATAATAATAATAATAATAATAATAATAATAATAATAATAATAATAATAATAATAATAATAATAATAATAATAATAATAATAATTCCATCTATCATTCTATTTTTTTTTTTTTTACTAAAGAGTCACAAATTAAGAACCCTTAACAGGACTTTCGCGTCCTTAGTTTTTGGGTCTGGATCCCTGGCTATATGGGATTTTGGTTCTTGGGTCTTTCGATTTTGTTCTTTTAGCCTTTGGTCTCTGCATTTGGCGGTCTTCTTTATTTTCTTGAGATCTTTTGCCTTTTGGTTATGGTTCCTTGGGTCTTTGGCTCCTGGATTTTTTTTTCCTTTTAGGTTTTTGGGACTTTGAGATCTCTTATTATCTTCAGCAAGACCTCCAACAATTTCTCTATCAATATTTTAATACATAATTATTTACATTCCCTGTATAATCCTATTAAAAAAATTTCAATTCAATAAACTCGTTAAGATTTTTATTAACACCTTTGAAGAAAATGTATTTTGATTCGAATTTAGTTTAAGCTGACATGAAATCGATTTATACTGACAATATAACACTTCTAAAAGTTTACATAACAATTTCGAGCCAGGGTTAAGCTCATTCACAGATATTTCTTTATAAGTTTTGTAAATCTCTCTCTCTCTCTCTCTCTCTCTCTCTCTCTCTCTCTCTCTCTCTTCTCTATATCTCTCTCTCTCTCTCTCTCTCTCAGAGGACATAAAAAGTATTTTTGAATTGAGTGAATTACATGATGTCAGCTTTAGACACTCTGACTTATATATATATATATATATTATATATTATATATATTTATATATATATTATATATATATATATATATATATATATATATTATATTAATTTATAATAAATTATTATAATATATATATATTATATATATATAAATATATATATATTATATATATATATATATATATATATATAATAATATAATATATATATATTATATATTATAATTATAATGTCAATATAAACATAAATATTTATTATGCATTATTTTTAATAATATTTATAATATATATATATATATATATATATATATATTATATATTATAATAATATATAATATATATATAAATATATATATATATTATATATAGTATATTTATATAAATATATATATATATTATATATATATTATTATATATATATAATATTATATATATATATTTTATTATATATTAATAATATATAATATATAATATATATGTATAATATATGTATATATATATATTCTTATATATTTATATATATATATTATAATATTATATATTTATATCTATATATATACCTATATAGTATATACTATTATTATAGAATCTAATATATTATATATATATATTTATATCACTATATTACTCTATTATAATATATACTTATATACTGATACATACTATATATACTATATAAATATATATCTATATAATATATATATATATAATATATATATATAATAATATTATTATATATTTATATATATATATATCATTATATATAATATATAGTATAATATATATATACTATATATCATAATAATATATATATCTATAATATTATAATTATATATATATATAAAGGGGCTGGTGTCCCAAAACTTTGGCTTCATTAATAAATAGGCGAGAGTATTATTTAAAGTTATTAAGAATTTATATAATGGACTTCAGAGAAAGTAAATATATAGTATATATATATATATATATATATATTATAATATATATATTATATATTATATTATTATAACTATTATATATATATTATAATATTATATATATATATTATATATAATATATATATATATAAAAATATATATCAATATATAATATATATATATATATATATAATTATATATTATAATATATATATATATATATATTTTATATATATATATATATATGTACAGGGTTTGGGATGCTAATATATATCTGTGTGACGTAATGAAACAAAGTGAGGTTAAAATATTCTTAAATGACCTGGGTCGGAAATGTACGGGAATGGTTGGAGACGATATAGGGCAAATACTTTTCCACAGCAAGTAGTAACAAACACAGAAACAACACGAAATTATAAAGTATCATTGCATACACAATAGAGTTGGATGGTTGTTCATCACATCAATGTCTTATTCACAGTAAGTGATCAAAAGGGACTCGTTAGCAGCCAATGCAAACTTTACCCTTCTCATCATGGAATGAGTACGCATCTTAGGGTTTGCCCCACCGAAGATACGTTGTTGAAGATAACAATATTAGGGTATATGGTCCTCTGTATACTTGTGAATTTAGGTGAACCCACATAAAGTCTCGTGGAATCCGTGGTGTTCCCATGCAATCGGTGTCCGCGATCCAATCCAACAATGTACGGGAGATAGCTGGCGGAAAAAATGGTTTCGAAAAGTGACTGAGGCTCATCATGCAGAGCCACATGGCTTAAGGACACGGATGCTGTTGGCAATTCATCCGCTATGAAACTGTAGATATGAATTGGGTTTAGCGTGCTTCCGGTAAAATATATGTCCGATTTAGACTGTCACCAAATAACACCACCCACAAATTCATACGAATTGGCGCTGCTGCTGCCCAGTGACTCCAGTGATATGGACATGACCAGATGTTGCTGTTATAAAACACATGATGAGTAAATACATAACTGTTTGAAATTATGTAACTATAAATCAATTAGAATATTCTGTTATTTCTTGTATGTTTGACTACATGTCAGTGAAAGTATATAATCCTATAATCTCCTCTATCGTGTATTCCCCGACCTATATGCATTAATACCGAATATATTCACACCACCGTTTTCATAACTTCACAGGAGTTTGTTTGGCATTCTTGTATCTCACCTAATATATAATTATATATATATATATATATTATATATATATATATACTATATATATATATATTATATATATATATATATATATATATTATATTATATATATATATAAATATATAATAGACATTATAAATAATATATAATTAATGGGATGTACTAGTAGTATCGGTATCGGTATCGGCAGTATCTGCCATTTTTTGGGGGTATCGGTACGGTATCGGTATCGGTTAATATGGCCGATCTTAGCGATACTGTCTACTTTTGGGTGAAAAATTATGAGAAACTTTAGATTCAATAATAAATCTAGTTAGATATAGATAGATTACTAGGTTATGTTTTTTTTTTTCCTCGTTTCCTTTTTAACTTAGTTTTTAGCGTTTTATGCAACTTGGGCTTTAGCGTAACATTTTACCTTTTTTGAACACCATCTATTATAATTTATTACAGCATTTTCTTCTATTTTTTTTGTTTTTTAATAGGAATTTTTTCTTCTTTTTTTTTTTTTTTTACGTAATTTCGTGAGAGCGTGTGAGTACGTGAGTGTTTTTAAACTTGGATTATTCATATTTAGATATTTGGCTGTAAATAGGGTTTTACCGTTTTAAAATTTCAAATTTTAATTTTAGGTTTTACATTCGAATAATTTTCCTCATTTTTCATTTTTTTTTTTTTTTTTTTTTTTTTTTTTTTTTTTTTTTTTTTTTTTTTTTTTTTTTTTTTTTTTTTTTTTTGTATTGTGTGGTGCGTGTATAGCAGATTTGCACACGCGTGGCTTTCTTTTGACCCACCATCAATGGCTTGCACTCTAACTCTGCATCATGGAATATCACCTCTCTAACTCTAAACCTAATTTTAATGCTCTGTCAACATCCAGATGGATAAGAATTCATCCTTCAACTCGTTTAATATATCCAATAATAATTTATTTCTAATTTCCGTCTGAAGGGGGAGTATGTGCCTATGTAATATAAAATACTCCTATACACCGACCGAGAATCTGAATCTCGAAGTCTCTTAAGTTCGTAGTCCTGTGGCTTATAAATCCTTCTTCCCTCTACTCACATAATCTTATGCTTCTGATACTGTTCTCTTAACATAACAGATTTTTCATGACTTTTTTGATTACCTTATCCTTATCACGAGACTGTTATACTCTTTTCATCCAATACTGAGTCTCTAAGTTAGGGATTTCAATATATACACATTGATTGTGGTTCTCTCTCATACTGACTTTTAGGTGGGGAGGAAGCCGAATCTTCAGTATTCTCAAACGATCTGGAGTAATCTAATTAAAAGAACCTAGCACAGCATTCGGATCGCCCGAACCGGATTCTTTGAACACACACTTGACTATGTTGTCACCACTAGTCCTTAGCTCTATAAATACACCACCTTCGCTCCTATCGTTAAATCTGACCACAACCTTATATCTATTAATTTTAATACTTTCTCTCTCCAACATTTCCATCTGCCCTAATGCGTTTTTCTGGCACTGTTGATCGGCCGATTGGGGGCATTGCGTTGCTTCTACGCTCACTATAATTGGAGTGACTGCTTGCCTCTGAAACGCTTCAGCCGAAAAGTGGGAAATGTAATGTTGATGGATTGAGCAGCTTCATTACCTCTGGACTAAATCTTTTTCTTCTCAAATCCATGGTTCAAACGTGCTAGTTCTGGTACATTAAGCTAGAAACGGTTTGAATCGAGAGTGGAAAATTTCTTGTTTTCCCATCACTCTCGCTAATTTTCATTAGCTAGAAATCGTTGCAGGGATTCTCTTCGCGAGCAAAGAGGACTTTCATTAAACGAAAGTGCGCTGACTCCTGGTTCTCCTACCTGACAAATCTCCTGGTCTCTTGCCAACGAGCAATTCTATGACAACTTCTGTAAATCATAGTTTCCTTCCTATTAATATTGCTCTTGATCGATTCTGTTTGTTAATACTGCTCACTGAAAAGGCCAATCATTTCTTTGCGCCCTCCTATTTTCCTCTAACTCAACTCTGGACGATTCTATTCCTCTTCCTCCTCCTTCTCTCTCAGGTGTCCTATGCCTTTAACCTCTAATATTATTTGATAGGGTGCAAACTCCTACCGGAATCTGATGAACGTTTGGAAGGGGGGTGCCCGGTGTCATTTCCTTTCCGATCAAGTTTTTGAGGAAGAGAGCTTCTGAGCTGTCCCTCCCCTCGTTCACCTAATTCTCTATGCTCAATAGCTAAGCACTTTCCCCTCCGTGTTGGAAAGCGCGCATAACTGTCCAACTATTCAGAAAAAAGGATGATTGCTCTGATGCTTCTAACTATGCCCTAGCTCTAGACTTGTATCTTTCTAAGATTTGATAACCCTTCTCACTATCACTTCTAGATCTCTGAATCTCATTCCTTTTCCGATTACCAGTAGGCTTTCGGCGCTCGAGATCTACTGGCAGAATACTTTCCTCCTATTAACAGATTTATGGTTTTCCCCCCTTAGGAACTACGGGGAAACTTGTGTGGTGGCGCTTGACATATCCAAAGCATTTTGACCGTGTATGGCACGCGTCACTGCTCTCCAAGCTCCCTTACTTTGGGTTTCCTTCTTCTCTTTGCTTATCTTATGTTAGCGTTCCTTTCAAATCGCTCAATATCGGCCGTTGTTGATGGGGGCGACTTCTTCTTTCTGTCAATAGTGGTGTTCTCAGGGTTCTGTTTTTATCTCCTCCTTTATTCCTGCTTTTCATCAATGTCTCACCTGCAACTCTAACTCTATTCACTCATATGCCGATCACTCGACATTCATATCTTCAACTAATTTCAAAAGTGCTTCCTCGCTAACTTCTAGGATTCCTTTCTCCCTGATTTGGAGTCCTTTCTCGCTGATCTGGATAGAATGTAAGGTTGGGTCGTCTCAAGCTTGTAAAATTTAATTCTTTAGAATACACGAACTTCTACAAATCTCCTCTCTAAGACATTCTAACTTTTCCTATCTCTTTTGACGTTCTCTCTTCTCTCCTGTTGAACATATAAACATCCTTGGCCTTAAAATAAACATAAAAATGTCTTGAAAACCTACATCACAATGGTTGCTAGGCGGCCTCAAAGAACTGGGAGTTTGTTTAGACTGCGAGACTTTTTTTCCTCTTCTCAGTTACTCAGCATACAGGGTCTATCCGCCTTTGATGGAGTATACTGCCTTCATATCTGGAGTGCTCTGGTTTCAACCGCTTTTGATAGGGTCGAGTCTAAAGGCAAAAGATCTTATAAGACTGTCCTGTACTTTCTAGTTCACTTGAGCCTTAATATTTGGGCGCGATGTTGGTGGCTTTATCCTTTTCTATAGTAACTGTAGCGCAAGTGCTAGAGGAACTTTTCACTCCGTACACACCTTGTACGACGCCTGCGTAGCACAAGGGGTGCTGTGCCGGCACATGATTTTGTGCTTGATATAGTAACTCCAGACTAGTTCGTTGCGGTGCTTCTTTCTTTCCTGCCACGTCTGTCTGGAATTTCCTTCATCATCGTTTTGTTACTCAATTTAACTCTCCCCTCCTAAAGCTGTGTCTGGCTCATTTGCGTATTTGCGTTAGATTGAATTTTTGAGGTCGTTCAAACACCCCCTCCTTTGAATAGGGTTCCCTGTCCGTGAGCGGGGTGACACTGTAAAAAATAAATAAATAAAGGTTCTAATAAGGAATTTTTTAAGCTAGCTGAAACCCCACAAGATGGCATCTCCGACGGTGAACCACTTCTTGAAGGAATTTAAATAGCATAACAGAGGAGCTTGCTCGCTTGACCAAAAAATAAAAAAGAAAAATAAAAAAAAAGATTACAGAGTGGAAGCCCGCCTTATCCTCACCCTGGCCCTGGCACAGCATGTAGGAACGATGGTGCTTTTCACGCAAATAACCCTTCTGAAGATTGAGAAATTTGGATATGTTAGAGTTTGATAAGTTCATGGCCGAAATTGCATTGACACTCATCACCTTCAAAGGAATCACAACAAGGAACCTCATCGAAAGCTGAAGAGACCAGTCATCAAGGAGCAAAGATAATTCAATTTGCAATCTGTGAAAGAGAGATCGGCTCTTCGAAAACATGGAGATGCTGCCTACAGAACAGAATCCTTTCATGGGGTGGCATGAAAATGGGCCAAGTTTTCATTATTATCAGTGCTTGCAGGCAAATAATTATCAGCACCTCTTTCATCATCGAGAGCCGAGCTATTTATTAGTGTAGGTAGGAAAGTGTAACACCAAAAAGGAAAAGCGCTTCTCGCCAGATACTAAGTGAAAGCTTAATGTTTTTGCAACAATTTGTGAATTTTTGAAATTGAGTATTGAATGATATCTATTTTATTTAAAGGATTATTATTTTGGAATTTGAAAAATAGCGTTTTTTTATTTTAATCTTTCAGCTGATTAATGAGGTTCTTTCTTCATTATTTATCTTTATATTGTAGCTAGTAAAGAATCATCTCCTTGTAAATTGTAATCATGTTAAACATAAAAGCTAGTAGCTAATCTTTGTTAATACTTGCTTACTGGAAAATGGAAATGAATATTTTTTGAATAAGAACACAAACATAAAAAAGTTATTAATATTATATTTGCATGAATTATTGCCTTAAAAATACCTATTTTATTTATAAAATAAAATATACATGGGCGCACAACCAGATATGAAATATAAATGACTAAGTATTGTTTTACAGGGAATGCAATCTTGATTTGCCTAGCAGTGCACAGTTCTATCTTATTTCTGTGTATTTATTATATTAATTAAGTATCGGTATCGGTATCGGGTGGTATCGGTATCGGTACCTAAAAAATAGAGTATCGTATCGGTATCCGGTATCGGCCTCTTTCTGGTATCGTAACATCCCTACTATATTATATATATATATAGTATATTATATATATAATATATAATATATATATATATAAATATATATATATATAATATATATATATATATATATATATATATATATATAGTATATAATATATATATATTATATATATATATATATATATATATCACTATCTTTCTAGACATTGCAACGCCTGATTTTATTTTTAAATCATGATATAAAAGTATTTCATGCCACAGATAAATTTGTAACGTTTTAAGTAACTTTGCTTTCAAGAACATATTAAAAAGAATATTTAAAAAGATATCATGTCAACAGCTGTTAAATTATTAACATTTTTGGTATCGATGGAAAAATCAGGAAATATCATCCAAAAGAGGTCGAATTGTTCGCAATAATTAAAAAAAAAAAAAAAAATAGTGGAATGCTTTGACAAATGCTTTTACTTTTTTAATATATATATAATATATATATATATATATATAATATATTTATATAATATATAATTATATATATATAAAATATATATCTATATATATATATCACATCAAATAACTCTATATTCATATATATATGTATATATATTATATCTATATATATTATATATATAGTACTATATATAATATATATATATATATATATATATATATATATATATATTAATTGATATTTTTTATTATATATCTATATATATTATTTTATATTCACTGTGCTGCTTGCATTCCTAAAAGAATATGTTTTTTATTAGAATAGTGAGTGATCTTCTTCCAAAATTATGGGATTGAAATTAATTCGTTTAGTAATACTTATTAAATTTGAATCAAAGAATATGTTTGATAGTGAGACGTGTATAGAATAAAGAGTGGAGAAGTATGAATAGTTTAATATTAATAGCGGAGGAGGCATGCTCAGTCCCCATCGGATTATTTAAGTTTGTCATATGATAGATGAATGAAAGATTAGAGGTTGGGTGGCCAGTGGATGAGGGGTTAGACTGATTGAGAAATGGAGAGAATTGGGGGTGGCCATGCTTATCTGGGTTCGCAGATGATTTGGTATTGTGTAAGGAATTGGAAGAAAAGCTTGAGAGGAGTGGTACAGGGTTTGACAGGGTGCGAAAACGGAAGGGTGAAAGTATAATGTAGTTAAGAGTAAGGTGTTGGTGTTGGGTTGAGGAGAGTCTTTAGTTATGAAATCATGTGGATTCCAGGCACTGGAATAAGTTATCCTGAGTTTAAATGTTTAGGTTATATTTTTAGCTATATGTTGAATGAAAAGGAAATTGGATGATGGAAGGATTTTTAGCAGGAAATTTGGTGGTAGGAAGGTGCTGTCAATTAAATCTTTGTGAAATGCAAGGGGACCAAATCTTGAGTGCACTAGAGTTTTGCATGACGGTATGTTGCTACCTGTGTTAATGTACAGTAGCGAAACTACGGCAATGGACCACTAGAGACACAGTCTAAAATGCAAATCTGTTCAGAATGGACAATCTTACGGGCATGTTAGGTGTGAGAAGAATTGAATAAAGGGAATGAGTAATTAATGGAGCAATTGATGTGTGAGGAAAGGATCGTTTGGATATGAACGGGTGGATTGATAGTCGACTGGTAGCTATGTGTAAGAGGTGAGATGTTGGGACGGAACCGACTTAAGAGAACAATTAAAAAGCGGATTGAGGTCAATAGAAAGTTGTCTTACATGGAAGTACGCGAAATTGCCACAAGCTTAGAGAATTGGTCGCATAATAGGAGTAAATGGAGTGTTTCGTGAGGGGACCATGGTTTGCAGGCTTGGACCAGAATGAATCTTGACACTAAAGAGACTACCACAACTGGGTGACCGGTAACCCGCAGTTTTAATAAATCTTCTTGGCGGATTTTTGGCACTGACGTCCTCGCACTTAACTGTATGAGAGAGGCTGTGAGATCTTTCTTCTTCTACTTGGGTCATGTTAATCTACTTAAGTATTCTGTTTCCGATAGCATGTTGCGCATCCACACCTCCAATCTGAGGGAAATCTAAGAGATGATAAAGAAATAAAATGAGTTCCAGACCTCCTTTAATGGGGTGTTTTTGGATTTGCGCAAACCTAACCAAGGTGAACCAACGTAACAGGGCAAACGCTTTTTTCGACGGCAATGATAATTAAAAGGCTAAAAAAATTATTATTATTATTATTATTATTAATTATTATTATATTATTATTATTTATTATTATTAATTATTATTATTATTATTATTATTCATTAATTATTATTATTATTTTATTATTATTATTATTATTATTATTATTATTATTATTATTATTATAACTTGAATCTTGATGGAAGAAATTCTTATTTTGGTGAAACTTTAAGACTTTGAATTAATTTTAATTTAATATAGGGAAAATATGTTCGAATATCTGCCTAAATATTTTGAAGCGGAACACATGATTCACGTACTCTTTAATTTGCAACATTAAAAAACTGTACTCTTCCTACGTAAAACAGATCATACTATATATATATATATATATATATATTATTATATATATTAATATATATATAGTATATACTATATTATATATATATTATATTTATATTAATATTATATATATATATATATTATATATATACTAATATATTATATATACAATATATATATATATATAATATATATATATATATATATTATATATAATATAATATAATAATATATATATTATATATATATATATTTATATATATATATATATATATATATATATTATATATATATAATATATGTAGCTTATAAGTTTAAAGAACGATTTTGATATAATGTAATTGTAATTTTTTAATTTAAAAACAAATAGATAAAAATAGACGGTAAATTATGGCGGTAATGGTCTTTGAAGCTCAATTAATTCTAAAAACTAAAACGTATTTTTTATTAGCTTCTCGCAGCAAAAAAATAGGCTTGGAAAAGCAAATTAAATAATTGCAACTTCAATAAATTATTGTTAAAAAAATTTCAAATATAAATTCAAGAGCGATGGCTACATTAGACGAACACGACTACGTTTGATGAATTCTGTTGGAGTAAAAATGGACTATGTTCCGGTAGGGTAAAATATCGATATTTATATACTCGCTATTACAATATTTGATATATTAACATTAAATCAAAATAAAATATGTCTTCCCCATACATTGAGTGGCATTTACGGGAGGCGAATTCCCGGTACCCCCAAACACATTGAATGCTGGTGATTTTACTATTTCACTACATATCAAAAGTTATCAAATATCGATATATCAAATATCAAAATATCGATATTTTTGCCTACCGGATCATAGTTCATTTTTACTTCAGAGCGTTGTCAAGTTGGTCAAGGAGAAGTTGTAAGTTCATCAAGCACGTGTGTCAAGTTCCACCAGTTTTTAAATTTAGCTTGCATAAAATAGTAAGAAATGCTAGCAAACGTTTTTTATATTTTGTTTTTAATATTAATTTAACAATGTTTTCACTATTTAGTTTTTTTCCAGCCCTATTTTTTAAGTGTGCCATTAATAAAAAATTACCTAGAACTTCTATAAACTTATTTAAAATTAAAAAAAAAAAAAAAATAATGCCAGTTAACCGATGCCTATTTAATAGAAACAATTATCAAATAGATCATATAAATATAAATGTAACAGAATTATTCATTATTGTTTTATATATATATATTTATATTATATTATATATATATATATATTATATATAATATATATATATATATATATATATATATATATATAATATTATAATATATATATATTATATATATAATATATTTATATATATATATTTATATATATATAATATTTTGTGGGTAATAAGTATAACAGCTTGAATCAGATTAATATAATCCAGCAAGGAAATTATAAACTTTCCAGTAATAATAATGTATAACAAAGTTAGTTGACGTTTGTTTTCTTTTTTATTTACCTTGTACTTTTTTTATGTTTAGTTTAATAAAATTTAAAAAATAACTACGAAAATTATAATACAAGTTTTGATAATCTATTCAGCAATTTTAATCATTTTTACATTATTTGATAGTTTTTTACGATTATAAAAATAATACTATCATAGAATTTTTATGAATAGCTAAAGAAACAATTATATAAGAAAATGTCCCGTCTTTTTTTTAAAAACTTAACAATTTGGGCAAAACCTTTGTTTTCACGTTGCTACCCATTTTGTAAATAATAAAAAACCTAAGAAATATTATATTGCTCTTCTTATAATCATAATTATAGAAATATAACAAATCTACCTCTTTATATATATTTAAATAAATCAATGAATCATATATATAATATTATATTATTATATATTATAATTATATATATATATACTAGTTATATATATATATAATATATTATATATATATATATATATATATTATAGATATTTTATATATATATATATAATATATATTATTATATAATATAATATATATTATATAAATATATATATATATATTATATATATATAATATATATAAATTAATACATAATTTAGGGGAACAGTAGAGTTCATCTAGTTAGGTCAAGGTTTAACGGCATCGTGGATCGGTTTATGTTTTCCTACTAGTTCAGGTTATGATAAGAATTCTGCTAAGTACTACCAGATATACATGATTACTCTGTGTATACTTAACCAAACTTATCATAACCTGAACCAGCAGGGTCCTAAATAGAGACCTAAACTAATATAGATCGACGATCAGTAGTGGACAATCCATATTGGAACGTGTGGTGCATTTTGACCACAGCGTCCAGGAACCTACCTGAGGCTTTTTTGAGCCCAATTTTTTTTACCTTTCTTTGACCTTTTTGGCCTTGACCTTTTTGGGCTTGACCTTTTTTGAGCCCAATTTTTTTACCTGACCTTGACCTTTTTGGGCCTTTACCTTTTTGGGCCTTACCTTTTTTCGACCAACGCTTTGGTCTTCCATGTGGTCAATTTTGGCCATCTGGTAATTTTTTCGGCAGCTAATATTTTGGGCACCCTAAATTGTTTTTGGCAAGCGTCAATTTTTTGCAACCGTAATTTTTTGGCCCCCTAATTTTTCGGCAGCCCTATTTTTTAGCAACCCCTTCGAAGAAGGTTGCGTCCAAACGGTTGCGTCGCAACCGTTGTAGTATTACCCCCTATTTTATGCCCCCCGCCCCCTAATTTTTTCGACCGTGGGTCATTTTTGCCCACGGTAATTTTTGGCTACCCTTTGATCTGCCGTGGGTCATTTTTGGCCCACGTTAATTTTTGGCTACCCTTTGGTCTTCCATGGGTCAATTTTGACCCACGGTAATTTTTGGCTACCCTTTGGTCTTCCATGGGCCAATTTTGGCCAGGTAATTTTTCTACCCTTTTGGTCTTCATGGTCATTTGACCCACCCGTAATTTCGATCAACCCTTTGGTATCCATGGGTCACTTTTTGGCCCACGGTTAATTTTTCGGTACATCTTTAGGTCTTTAAGCCCTATTTTTGGATGTCTTTTCCTTGTTTGACCATGATATTTCGGCTTTAAACTTTGCCTATACCATGGGTCAAATTTGACCCACGGTAATTTTTTGTCCTTCCTTTAGGGACTTAGCCCTTTTTTGATGTCTTAACCTTGTTTGATCATGATATTTCGTCCTTAACCTTGTCATATACCGTGGGTCAATTTTGACCCACGCTAACTTGAGCTTTGAGATGTTTCCCAAACCGTAAAGAGTATCTAGTGATGTTCTAATAGTGTTCTGAGTATTAGATGAGTGCCATGTGAGTGCCAAGTGAGTGCCACACAGTGCCAACTGAGTGCCAAGTGAGTGCCAATTGAGTGCCAAGTGAGTTGCCACATAGTGCCAAGTGAGTCCACATAGTGCCAACTGAGTGCCACTGTTTTTTTCAAGCCTTTTCTAGCCTCCCTGAGCCTAGAATAGCTCTAATATGGGTGTCTACCCATAGGTTATAAGGTATGAGGATCATTGGTGTATATTACATAGTTGCTAGGATGCTTCTTACTATGAGTTAGTCTTTTTCTAACCCTTATACACACATTACACTACGACACTTATACACATTCACTATGACACACTTATAAGCATTTACACTCTCCATAGACACTTACATTAACCATATACACTTACACTCACACCCCCACTGCGATACAATCTTACACTTACACTCCTCACACTCGAATTATTTGATTGCCTCAATTTTGAATGCTCTCAATTTGATGCCTCAGCATTATTGTCAACTTTGATGCTCCATCATAAATGCCTCAGCAATTGATGCCTCAAACTTTGAAGGTTCATCTTTGAGGACTCATCTTTGATGACGTCAGCTTTGATGACACCTATATTAATGATTCATCTTTGATGAAATATTTTAAAGTTCTCTTTCTACCCTACATCATAGAGCAGAGTTACACATTTGGAGACAGTGACCGCAAACGTTTCAGAGACCGCGTCGCAGGTGAACCCCGCCGCGAAACCGCCGCCGCGTCGCGCCCGCAGGCGCAAAATTACCGCCGCCGTGTGCGGTCCGCAGACGCAATATTTCCGCGTAACCGCCGCCGCCCGTGCAGTCCCGCCAGAACGCAATATTCGCGTAATCCGCCGCCGGCGTGCGTCGCAGACGCGAATATTTACCGGCGTGAACAACAAATATGATATCAAGTGTAAACTATTCAAATATACTATGAGTCATTCATTTTTACTACAAATTGTAAATCGAAATTTTATGTAAAAACATATACTCTTACATATCCCTTAATCAGATAAATCAGTAATCAATAGAGGTGTTACCTAAGCACCAAGGGAATTAGTATGCTTTTGTTTTACTGTTTTTTACTGCTTTAACTTCTGTTTTACTGCTTTAACTCTCTGCTTTTACTGCTTTAACTATCTGCTTTACGCTTTAACTTTCTGCTTTGACTGCTTTCAACTCTCTGGCTTTACTTGCTGTTAGTCTATCTGCTTTACATACTTCAAGCAGTAATCAGTAATCAATACGAGGTGGTTACGCTTTAGGGATTAGTATGCTTTTGTTTCACTCTGTTTAACTGCTTTAACTATCTGCTTACTGCTTTACTCTCTTTTTACTGCTTTAACTGCTCTGATTTACTGGCTTCATTCTTCTTTCTGCTTTAACTATTGCTTTACTGCTTTAACTTTCTGCTTTACTGTTTAACTTTCTGCTTTAACTGCTTTAAGCTTTGTTTTACTGCTTTACTCATATATTTATTAACATTTGTTTTTTATTTTGTTTTAATACTTTTTATTTATTTTTATTTTTTTTTATTTTATTTTTTTGTTTTAATACTTTTTATTTATTATTATTATTATTATTATTTTGTTATTAATATTTTTTATTTAAAAATTGTATTGTAAGAAAACACACATGTAGTTTATTATACACATTTTTATTTTAATAAATTGGTTACAACGAAATTTTATAAAAACATACTACTTTACTGCTTTAATAACAAGCTTTAATTAATCTTCATTATCCATTATTGCCACATTAACGAGTATGGAATGTTGAGAAATTTACGTTCCGAAGTCCGGCTACATGTCTTGTAGCTGGACCGACAGGCTGTGGTAAAACCTTTCTATTATTAAATATTTTAAAGGAAATGGAGATTTTTGAGCAAGCCCCTGTAAAAAATAATATGGTGTTATATGTTTATCAGGAAAATTTAAAGAAGATATAACGATGTTATTCCAATTTCATGAAGGCATAGTACGATATATAGATCGTTGGACCAATATACATGGACCAAAATTATGTATTAGATGGATTTAATGCACAATCTGAATTTAAAATAGCAGAAGCGTTCACAGTTTATTCTCACTATCTAAATATCTCTGTGTTTTCATCACAACAGAATATTTTCATCAAAGCAAGCATATGCGAAGTGTTGTCTTTACACACAGTATTGCTACTATTGTTTGGCCAGAGGAAGAGACATGATCAATTAATGTTTGGCAACTCAATGTTTCCCGTTCAGAAAGAGTTTTCTTAAAAGTATAATAAAGAGGTACTTCGACCCACGGTTATTTGATGTAGGACTTCACCCAACACACGCACAGAGTGTTGCTCGTACCACATTTTCCGTATGGATAGACACTGTCTACATACCTGATAATGAGTGCTCTAGTTGCAAAGTATTTACCTCTTATAAAAAAATTAAAAAGCTGAAAACCTTCTGAAAAACGTAAACTAATTGTGAGGATGAGAAATTCATCAGTGTGTGTGAAAAGTCCCTGTTAAATGTTTAAAAGGTAAATGTCCTTTAAACAGACCTCAAGCAAGGTAAAAGCTTACGTCGTTATAGAAACTATCTATTACAAACTCTCCCTCAACATAAATCTGAAAAATAAAAGAAGTTACTAACGAGAGGAGGAGGAGTATCCTACATTACTCTTCTCCGTTCATAGCTCCACTGATACTAGTGGTTGGCCCGATAATGAAAAGGTTGCTGGACTCCATATGAATGAGTATTGAGAAAATGAAGTATAATAATACAGCATTTGTACAGAATTCAGTTCCTCAGCGATTCATCATTCACAATCTCAATATGGCCAGTTATTGCCACCACTTCACCAAAATCCACAATCCAGACTTATATACGCAGTAGTTACAGCCTTAATGCATTGACATTACCACACTCTTCACATATCAACAACACACTCACCAGCAAATCCTTATATTCGGTGAACGATTCATTATCTTTCCAGCAGCCTCTTCATAGCTTTTATGATCCTAAAGTTGATCAAATAACCAATTACGAGAAAGAAGTGTAACAGAATATTAAAGATTCAGACATTACCATCCATGAGAAACGCATCTTATATCAAGAGCGCCATACAAAAATTGTATAGATCTTAAAGAACTTGCACCTAACATCCATCCCTAGGTATGCGCTATCCCTGATAATGTAGATATTCTAATGAAGTAAACTTGAAAGTTGAAAATGAAGATATATTTAAAAATATCCTAGAGGAGAAGCTTACCTATTAGAGTGCGTAAATCCGGAATAGCTTTATTATAATATTTTAAAAGACCAATTAACTTTGAATGAAGCAAGGGGCAGATCGTAATTGATGATGAAATAAGTTCTAAGGATCAAATATTGTGGATTTGATAGCCGATCTCCTCACGTAACTGGAAGAGAGGGCCCTGTTAAAAGGGGTGGAATGATATCGAAACAAGAACTTCCAGACTATTAATTTTCAAACTTTAATCTTAATATCAAGGCGATTAGCAGACTTAGATAATATCCCCGTGACACCTAGACCTGATTCAAGTCCATCAGGAACTTCTTACGCATCAGATAAATTTAAACGTGTTACAGAGGACGATAAGAAAACACCTTATAGATCTGTCTGAAAAGGATAAGAATGATTATGTATTATCAATATATATAATATTTATTAGTTGTAATTTTGTGTATAAATAATGTTATTTTAAATACTAATTTAAATATTAATACTTGTGCCCTAAATATCAACTTTTTGTAAAATATATATATATATATATATATATATATATATATTATATATATATATATATATATATATATATATAGTATATTATATATATATATATATATATATATATATACGTCTTACACGTGTGCAGTAGACACATGGAACGAAGTGAGGTAGTTGAATAAGTTTACTTCTTCATCTGAGGGAGCCAATAGTTTTGGGGGTTTCAGTAGGTTTGCTTTAAGGTATCCTATATTGAGGAAAAAGAGTTAAAAGCATATTTTAGAAGTGAAGATGCATTAAGCTCTTCATAAACTCTGTAAGAAAAAAATTTCCTACACGGAAAACCATATCCCCGCAGCTCGATAGCATCTGGCATATTAGGATTTTATCTCGGAATATGAACTTAACTACAGCTCTTATATGAAGCTTTCAGTACATCTTTTTTACAATTGACGTATTTTTCTCGAATACTTTGTGGTTGAAGCCCTTAGAAAGATAAAAGATCAGTTACAGTAGCCAGTGCAGTACTTGAAATATTAAAGATGACAGGCGACCACCTTAAATCATTTTGGACAGATTCAGGAATGGAATTCAAGGGGAGAGTTTCAGGAGTTGCTCTGGGAGTATGGTATAAGCTATAAATACATTTTCCGTAAACAAAGCGGCAATAGTTGAAAGAGTCCAACGTAACTATTTAAAGAGCGCATGCATAGTAATTTTACTAAGATAACATTTTAAATTATATTGATATATCTGTGCGGATTTGGCTTTTCTTTAAACATGGTCTTACCATGAGAATATAAAGTCAAAACTCCTTTAGAAAATGTCAAAAACTAGAGGCTGTAGAACACAACTGTATGAAAAGAAAACAAAAAAAAAGATAATTCAGGAATAAAAGGTAAGCGATTATGTAAGAGTATCTCGAAGCAGAAGAAAGGTTTAGAAAAGGATATTGAATCCGGATGACTACTGAAGTTGTTTTAAAGTGTCCACATTCGTGCACGTCAGTGTGATAGTTTAAATCTATATTTATCTTGGAGGATTTAGATGGTGAAAAAATAAAGGAGATTTTAATAACAGGAACTTACAAACAAGTAAGTTCAACCCCTGTCACTCATGAATATAAATTGAAAAAAACTATTAGCTACGAAGGAAAGGGAAATAAACATATCTGGTGAATGGAGGGAATACCCTGCAAGTTATACTTATCATAAAAGAAGCAAGTGAAGTTTAAGAATCATTAAATCAGTTGTCATTATAATTCAGGAGAGTGTAAGATCACTTTATATAACTCCTTCCCGCTCAGCCTCTTCTGGAACTTACATCCTGATAATAAAACTCCTCGCAGTAACTGGTGAAATGGAGGGGATACCCGCAAGTTTACACAATACTTATATAAAAGCAAAGTGAAGTAAGAATCATTATCATTGTCATATATCATGGAGAGTGTAGATCACTTTTTATAAAATAATCTCGTCACACCTATGTAGAGTCTTTGACTTATCTGAAAAATCAAATCGTGTAGGAGACGAGAACACTTCGGTATTTGAGGCATACGGTAGGATATGTGAATGATATTAACTACGGACAAGAAAATTTAAGCCGTCACAATCTATTCGGAATGAGAGTGTAAGAAAAAAAAAACAAAAAAAACAGAAGTGGTAGAATTGTTGAAACATATTACACGAGTGGAAGGTCTCGTTATCTGAAAAGGACTACAATTGCCAAAAAGGTGAATGCGACTTACATTTGCTACAAAGAAGTACTTTATGAAAGAATTTACTTTAAGCCGGAGGTCATATTGTTCAATCGTACGCCTGCTATTTTTAGTCCATTTAAACGTTCTCTTTTGATGTGAGTTTATGTGTAAGACCTTGGTATAGGCAAAACTGAAATGCGTTTACCTATGAAGATAAAGTAATAATATCTTTAAAGCTCAAAAGTAAGTTATATACCTAACGAGCGTGACATGTTTTATCTTCTGAACGATCACCATGGCAGGTAACATATTTCGTAACGTGATGCTGCGCTGGCTATACTTCCAATGCTATCCCTACTATGTTTGAAGAGGTTTACTATCTTGTGGAGAATAACCGCATGACTCCACATAAAATGAAGCAGATCGAGTACTGCAATATACATGTACCCCATCCGAGATGCTCAATCATCAGGTATGGCTTATGTATATACAAATATAATTGATCATCAACATGTAGGTAATACTAAAGCTCCTTTATTAAGAGTAGTATATTTTCCCAAAGAGAGTAAAGTTATAAACATTTCCTAATGTTCATTATCTACCTCTGAATAGATCAAATTTTGACTCTGTACGCGTGCATATAAAAGGTGTAGAAGGAAATCCCTTCCCCTTAACATACGGCGCATTGTTATGCAAAGCTCATATTAGAAAGAAACAGATGCAGTAATTACAGCATAATGGATTATATATAAGAGGTGTAGGCAATATATTTTTTCATTCATAACATAACTCTCACAGAGTTAAGAGATAGTATAAGAAAGCCACTCCCGTGTAAAGTGAGATGAGCAAGAAGAAAGCGGGTATTCAGAGGATCAAAAATGCAGAGGGGGTACGGCCTAGGTGGATTTTTTGCCAAGCTATGGAGAAGTGCAAGGCCTCTACTCAGGAGAAGTGGGGAATATATAGGTAAAAAAGCTATAAGAACAGGACTGCATACTATTCAAGATATTGCTGCAGGAAAATCCCGTCAGCATTAAAAGACTGTATCGCGGATGTTCATCAAGATAGATGTTGAGTGATGTTAAGCGTAAAATAAGACGTAAAATGCAGGCCAAGGGCGAGGGATCAAGAAGATTGTCATAAAGAAAAGACTAAGCACAAAAAACCTCTAAAGAAAAAAATGTATTGATGTTTTTGCTATTTAATTACTAACTGATAACTTTTATACGAGGTGTGTATTACTGTATATAAGTAATGTTTTTCATGAAAATGTTCATTATACGACCAGAGCTCGCACATACAAGATGCATTTCCTTCATCCTTCTAGTCCTGATTGCTGTAAGAGTGAATTGGATCTCTTCTCCATGAACCACACAGATAGCGTTAGCGAGTCCAATTTTATCAGTATTAATCCTCTGCATTCAATTACATACAGATGTTCCTCTAGAGTTCAATATTCCAGGTACTTCTGATCAGTACCTAGACCCATTAGATGTGCTTTTTATATGTAGAAAAGAAATTCAAAAAACTTGACGGTACAGATCCTTCCCTACGGGTGATGACCATATAGTAATATATACAGAATCAAATTTCCTGTATATCATGTTTCCTCCAGGTTGAGTCTATCTTACGAACTTCACTAAGGGGTCGGGCCGCAGCTAATTTCCTTATAGAAAGCTATATCGAGCATATTGGTGTAAAGTATTCAGATGACGCTAACAGTCTCATCTCAATCATGTGGGTTTTTAATAGTTTCAAAGATGAAGCTGCACATATAGATAAAGCAGCTAGAGTCATTAATAATACTTATGAATTTTACGGTCGATTAAATGGCGATATCTTCTCTCCAGAAAGACTCATTCTACCATTTGTAGATACTAGAATCATTTTATCACGTTCAAATCCTAAATTTGCTCTTAAAATAAAAAATAAACCTACTGCTACAGCTGTATGTCAGAACCTGTTTTCAAACTGTTGGAGGCTTATCTTATGTCAGGAAAAGTGGGAAATTATCACCACAGGCATTTGAAAGTTGAAAATTCGCCTTTGAATCTACAGCAAAGGTACCCCTATTAAGAGAGTTAAACAAGATATTTAATTTCAACTCCATGGGTTATCGAGTAATCAAATATCCTGAACATTTGTGAAGCGGAATTTACCCAGAAAGTAATAATAGGGATTGTGGAACATGACGCCTACTCTGGGAATTATAAAAAATCACCCTATAAATTCACACCTTTCGAACTTAGGGGTATCAGTTTACATGTGAATGGACCTTCCTCAGCGGTCGTGAATTATGAATGTTATACACGGAGACCTAATTCTCTGCACTCGTCCTTTTACGACTTAATAGCCAATACTGTATCACATGTAATGATAGTGGACGGCTTACAATCTTGAAGATATACGCAAAGCAATAGTAATTTAATATGCCTATGATCTGACAGCTGACCTTTCAGCTTGGTACGCCTATCATTTAAGACATTTGAGAAAGGGTACCTTTAGACTAGAGTCTCTTTCTTTTGATCAAGTCTACTACACACCATCACTTGTGGTCTATCTTGAGCATCCTCAGCTCATTGGAATTGACAGAGTACGCAACGTACTTTTGATTTATTAAAGATGAATGAAGAGGAAATACAATCGGTTTTTAAAAATGAACCTCGCTTTTTAGGCGTGTTCGCCATTAACGAAATAAGCTCTGTAAAGTTGGAGAAGGGATACCTGCTTGATATTCAATACATTGCCTCGTCCCATCACCTCAACAGGACATGGATTTCCGTTTATAGGGCAAAAAACGATGCTGTTCACATAAATTGACTCTTTGAACTTAAAATTTATATATTGAATAAATCATTATATATATTTTTTAAAATAGTATATAGATTTCTGCTGTTTAAAAACTATGTCTTACCCTGTTCAAACCTTATATTCTAATTATGTGGTGTATAATGTATTTATTTCATTATATGCTTTTTAAATAATGTATGTTTTAATAAACTTTGTAAATATATTTTGATGCTAAAATTTGTAGTCGATTGATAAAAATTTGCTCAAAACTACCGTACAGCTTAAAATGAAAAATACGATTTTCTACCCCTAAAACTAGTTATCTAAAAGGTTTTTAATATAAAATTTTCGGTACAATTTTATAAATAAAATGTTTATATAATAGACACTCTGTGTTTAAAGAAGTTTTCTTTTTAAATAAGAAGTTTAAAACAAAATATAAATAATAATAATAATAAATAAAAAAGTATTAAACAAAAAAATAAAAAAACATAATAATAATAATAAAAGTCTTAAAACAAAATAAAAAACATACATTTAATCAATGTATGAAGTTAAACAGTATAAGCTGAAAGTTTAACGCAGTTAAGCAAGAAAGTTAAAACATAAAGCAGCAAGTTTAAAGCAGTAAAGCAGATAGTTAAAGCAGTAAAGCAGAACGTAAAGAGTAAGCAGAGGTTAAGCAGTAAATACAGAGAGTTAAAGCAGTCAAAAGCAGATAAGTTTAAAGCAGTAAAGCATGTAAACAAAGCATATAACTAAATCCCCTAGGTCAACACCTCTATTGATTATCTGATTTACGCTTTAAGTAACTGTAAGCAGAATAGTTAAACGCAGTATAGCAAGAGTTACAGCAGTAAAGCAGAAAGTTAAAGCAGTAGCAGATAGTTAAAGCAGTAAAGGCAGAAGAGTTAAAGCAGTAAAACAGAAAGTTAAAGATAAAACAGTAAAACAAAGGCAATACTAATCCTTAGGTGTTAGGTTAATAACACCTCTATTGATTTAATGATTTACTGATATACCCATGTTATAATGTTTTTTAATTAAAATTTCGTACATTTGTAGTAAAAATGAATGACTCCTAGTATATTTGAAAAGAAATTTACATTGATATCATATTTTTTTGTTCACGCGGTAATATTGCGTCTGCGGACGCATCTGCGGCGGCGGTTACGCGGAAATTTGCGTCTGCGGACGCACGCGCACGTTACGCGGAAATATTGCGTCTGCGGACGCACGCTGCGGCGGGTACATATTGCGCCGGCGGGCGCACGCGGCGGCGGTTTCGCGGCGGGGTCACCTGCGGACGCGGACTCGTGAAACGTTTGCGGCCACTGTCTCAAATGTGTAACTCCTGGCTCTATGATGTAGGGTAGAGATTAGCCATCAAAGATGATTTCATCAAGATGAATCATCAATATAGATGGTAATCAAAGATGACGGTCATCAAAGTGACGTCATCAAAGATGACTTTCAATTAGTTGAGGCATAAAATCGCTGAGGCATTTATGATTTGGAGATCAAAGTTGAGGCATAATGCTGAGGCACTCAATGAGGCATTCATGCTGAGGCATCAAAATTGAGGCAGATCAAAATATCGAGTGTGGGCAGTGTGTAAGTGAGTGTAAGTCTGCGTGGGGGTGTGATGTAAGTGTATATGGTTAAAATGTAAGTGTCTATGGAGAGTGTAAGCGCTTATAAAGTGTATAGTGAATGGCTGTGTATAAAGTGCGTAGTGTTAATAGTTGATCAAAGTGTTAGATAAAAGACTAACCATGTAAGAGCATTCTAGAACTGTAATATACACCAATCGAATCCTCATACCTTATACCCTAGGGGGTAGACACCCATATTAGAGCTATTCTAGCTCAAAGGAGGCTAGAAAAGGCTTGAAAAAAAGTGGCACTCAGTTGGCACTGATGTGGCACTACTTGGCACTATGTGGCACTCACTTGCACTCAATTGGCACTCATTAGCACTCATTGGCACTCATCTGGCAAACTCCCACTTGATCAACCTGGCACTCATCTAAGACTCATAGAACACTAATAGAACATCCTAGATAACTCTTACGTGATTGGTACCATCAAAGCATCAGTTAGCGTGGGTCAAAGATTGAGCCCATGTATTTCGCAAGGTTAATGGAAGAAATATCCATGATCATACAAGGTTAAGACATAAAAATGGCTAATGTCCCTAAGGAAGGCATGAAATTCCCGTGGGTCAAATTTGACCCATGGTAATAAGAACAAGGTTATAAACCGAACTATCATGGTCAACAAGGTAAAGAACATAAACAATAGGGTATAGCACCTTAAAGGATACCAAAAATTACGTGGGCCAAAAAGTTGACGCCATGGAGGAACCAGAGGGTTGATCGAAAATTAGGGTGGGTCAAAATTGACCCATGCTATATGGCAAAGGGTAAGCAAAAATTACCGTGGGCCCAAATTGCCCACTGGAAGACCAAAGGGTAGCTAAAAATTAGGTTGGGTCAAAATTGACCCATGGAAGACCAAAGGGTAGCCAAAAATTAAGAACGTGGCAAAATTGACCCACGGCAGATCAAGGGGCCAAATTACGTGGGCAAAAATGACCCACGGTCGAAAAATTAGGGGGGGGCGGGGGGGCGAAAAATAGGGGGGTAATACGTAAAACGGTTGCTGACGCAACCGTTTGGCGCAACTTCTTCGAAGGGTGCTAAAATTAGGGTGCCGAAAATTGAGGGGGGCCAAAAAATTACGGTTGCCAAAAATTACGGTGCCAAAAATTAGGTTGCCAAAAATTAGGGCTGCCGAAATTACCGTGGGCCAAATTGACCCATGGAAGACCAAAGGGTTGGTCGATAAAAAGGTCAAGCCCAAAAAGGTAAGGCCCAAAAAGGTCAAGTGGCAGGTATAAAAAATTGGGTTCTCAAAAAAGGTCAATGCCCAAAAAGGTCAAGGCCAAAAAGGTCAAAAAAAGGTAAAAAAATTGGGCTCAAAAAGCCCTCAGGTGGGTTCCTGAAGCTGTGGCAAAATTGACCACAGTTTCCAATATGGCTTGTTCACTACTGGCGATGCCGTCAACCTATCATGGATATATGTTGCAGTCAAATTTAAACAGAACATATTGATTGAACGGTTCCACCAGAATATATATATATATAATATATATATATATATATTTATATATATATATATATATATATATATATATATATATATATATATATTATTATATATATATATATATATATATATATATATATATATATATATATATATATATATATATTATATTATATATATATATATATATAATATAGTACTTTATTATTATTTTTTATATTTTTTTTATTAGCCCAAAAAAATTTTGCCAACCTTGCATTTTAAGAATAATATATTTAAAATCTATAAAACAAAGTATCAATTTTCGGGCAAATACAATGCAAAAAAATGTCGCATTGGAACAAAATATCGTGTCTCTTCTTCTTAATAAACGAACAGAGAACATTTTCCTCATCAATCGGTTATGAATTTTCGTAGCCGTTAAAATTTATATTTTGTTATTTCATTAAGATCATAAGATAAGATACTGGCATCAATAAAATATCTTCGATTTAATAATTTGATACATTTGTACCATACGAAGTTTTTTAGTTTTTCATTATAGTAATTATATTAAGTTGAATTCACAGCTACTATTTCCATAAATAGCTAAGTATATTATATATGATATATATCTATATATATATTAATATATATATATATATACTATATATATATCATATATATATAGTATATATATATTATATAGATACTATATATATATATACTATATATATATTCTAAATGAACAGACACTCATTTCACCTTTTTATATTTTACTATTTGTTTCCGATGTTACTTTTTTCATAGAAAATAAAAAAGCAAAGAAGAACTGGTGCAATTAGAGAAATAAAAGGTAACTCTTATAGTTGAATATTTATTATATATAGTACGTATATATATATATATATACTATATATATATATATATTATATAATATCTATATATATATATATATATATATATTAAGTATATATATATAATAATATATATATATATTACTATATCTATATATATATATATACTATGGGCGCTTTAAGACGGTTTACGTCAGCATGCGATTTGGCACAGATATTTGTGCCAAATTTTG
>JABUQX010081598.1:0-12500 GCA_015478945.1 Trachelipus rathkii
GACTCCACCAAATAATTCATCCCTAGCAGTAAACAAGCTGGAATATGTTCATCCTGAACGACAACCAATGGTAGCACTATTTCCCGGCACCTTGTTTTTATTTTTATGGCCACTGCTGTTGTACACTCCACAATCCTTGTAGTTACTCCATTGAGAGTAATATCTACCTTCCATCTTTTCAGAATGTGTCCAAATTGGTTTAAGCCATCAACAACTCCTTCCTGTATCAAACTGATGACAGATCCTGTGTCCAGAAAAGCGCATCTGAATACTTCTCCGATAGAGACCTCCTGCCATGCCACTCCTTTTAGCTTGTGGTTGCAGCTTAACCTAGACTGGTGCCCTCTTTCCTTCATTAATAAATTTATTCCTAATTCTTCTTTGGAAGATTGCTGCAATAAATTATTTCCTGATGTATCACTTCCTTCCGTATCTGAGTAATCTTCATTTTCTTTCTCTGGTGATGTCTCTAGTTCCTCAGTTATCCGTTCGTCAACTATTGTATTTTCTCCTTTTGGATCGAAAGTACCATCATCAGCTACTGGATTGAAGTGTGATCCTCCTAGCACCTGTATGTGTACATCTTTTAAGTTGTTACACTTTACCTTGCACTTGTGTCATACCGATGGTATGTGCAACACTGAGAGCAGAAAAACATACTTATAATGTGCAACCAGAATCTGTTGTGAATTAGTACCGATTTACTATTCACTGGCCACTAATATAAACCCAACGTTCTTTGTGTCTGGCTACCGATATTGCCCTCCTGGAGACTTTTTAATTCCCTCCCTTAATAATATTTCACATGGTTATAATTTGGATTTCTACATTTTATTCCGAGACCCTATTACCCACGACCCTCTGTGTCTCAGCTTGTACATCTTCAACTCTATGTTTGAGTTTATTGTCGAAGTATAAAACAATTCTCTCTTAGCATAAGAGCCAGGTTCTAAAATGAAAAGAGCCATCCCCTTGGTATGGATGGTTTTCTCGTTTAATTCATTTTTAAGACAACTGCCTGCATTTATCGATGAGAATGAGATATCCTTCAATAAATACTGCAAAGTAATGTAGAATGAGAGTCACCGAGCACAAGCGCCTCTTAAAATACTAAAAGCAATATTCAAACACAATTATATTAAGAACCAGTACCAGAAGTTACCTTTTTAAGTCTCTATTAGTGGCCAGTGGATGATATGCATCTCTAAGTGAGGATCCCAGTAAGATCATTATCTGTGTCATTCCTCAGCCATAGCGAATATTTTCCTTTGTTGCTCCAGTTGGGACCATCGTGATCTAGCGACATACGAGTGACTTATCTATCCAGGACGCAGAAGGCAATGAATGTGGAAATCTATATCGTTAGAACTAGACTGTATATCAACATGACATCAGGGTCTATCACGGAGGAACTCATGCGACAAACTTTCAAATCCCTAATGCCACTAGAGCGTGTTCATCGTTTGTGTAAATACTTTCGATTCCCGATACCAAAGAGGAGAAATCGAACCGTAACCTAGTCCATAGGATCCACACAGGGATGAAGATACACTGATCCTAAGGTTAACAAGGAAACATAACAGGCCTGAAAACCTGTGTAATAGCACCCAAAAACAATCGAAATGTCTCGAACGAAGAATTACCATTTAAAATGGAAAGACTTAGCAGTATAACCTCTTATTCTGATCATGGTCCGGAATACGCTCCCTTAACACGAGTTAAAAACAAGACTTATGAAAAGAGAGTGTTTGAGTTATATTTTTGAACATTATCTCGGTATCATACCGACCTTGCGTGAAGAAATTCACGG
This sequence comes from Trachelipus rathkii, assembly GCA_015478945.1. NCBI lineage: Eukaryota > Metazoa > Arthropoda > Malacostraca > Isopoda > Trachelipodidae > Trachelipus > Trachelipus rathkii. Next base: position 1,811 of record JABUQX010081598.1, read on the forward strand.
CACTTGTCCTCCGCACCGAGCAGGCCCACCAAGATACTACGACCTTTCTCCATCACAGCGCGGATCTCACAGAGGCTAATCCAAGCGTTTCTATGACTACCTTCCGAGAATGCGCTAGGAGAGGTCTCCATGTCTATCAATCAAGTAACTCGATGTCATTGCATCTTTCTGACACAGGGATTCTGTCTTCTTTGGATTACTAGGAAGCGCGTTCAGTTGATTAGACTCGTGCTTGATTAAACCAACCTGGTTACATCATTCTGATTTCCTATATATGCAATTTTGAGATGCGCGTATTACGTTACTGCGCCTATCCTTAGCTTATGCGTGCGATGCTGCTGAGAGAGTGTTATGCTACAAGGATTGCGGAGTGTAATCACCAGCAGTTGACCATAAAAAATAAAAAACAAGGTGCCGCGGAAATAGCTGCTACAACAATTGTTGTTGTCGATAATTACAGTTGTCCGTTGAAAGTTAATGTCATTATCACTAATTATACTCGATGTGTCAACTCGTCTCACTGCATCTAGGGTATGGGAGGTACTTACTCCTATCGTGGAGTCATGATGCAACTTTGTCAGGACTTCTGCATGAGAAATTATTCCAGGAATACAGCGCCTATCATTTTTGATGCCGCTAGACTCGATGTCCCTGCGTGAATGACGTATGAGTGTGTGATCGCTCAGGTTAACATTGTTATGTATTTTTAACCTTCTTATCTGCAGCTCGCAATAGGATCAATGACTCAATTAATACCACAGTTCTCCAGGAATATAATAGATTAACATAGTGGACTCTGAAGTTTTAGTTCGGAACTAAAGAAGAAGATTGAAATAACTCAAGAGTATTGGAGAGCCTGATATATTATTGGAAGGAATATTCGATAAAGAAGAAGCAGTCTACAAAATGGACCCATCTTTAGGTAAAAAGGATAGAGATATACAATTGGGCTAGGTATAGGGTTCACAGATGGTAAGCCATTACTGGTGGTACATCATCGGAATTTAGCTCATATAAGGGAGAGATAAATCAACAATATGTATCTAAAGTAATCGATGACCATACCGCAAATATGCGTCCTCACATAAATCATCCATATAGATGGTGTGCGGAGAATTAATCTAACTTAAAAGACTTAGATAACTTATCGAACGACAATCTAGAAACCGTACTAGCCTTCCATGTCTCAGATAGGAAACCAGATTAGAAGAGTGCGCGTCAGCAATCAATCCCCCCGTGGCTGACTATGTAGATAGTCCTCGTTCTATCTGAGAGTCGCCTGACCAAATCGCTCCATGAGCCATTACCTAGTAAAAGACATTTGCTGTGTATTGTGTGACCACAGACTGAATCTCTTGCTGAGTAAATGTCTGTGGACAATAGCCAGTGCACATGCGTTAAACGTATTCATATACCTCTGTCAAGGCATGAAGCGTATGCAAATGAGGCCTAATTGAAAGAGAACAACACACTTGCTTCCCACTATTTTCATTGCTACCACAATACACAGGTATTGAGAGCGGATTAATGGAGTGGGAAGTATGTTAAGGGGAGCACAAGATTTAGGAAATAATTGCTTGCAGGCCTACGGAATCGAACATGTCTTTGAGTCCAGTCCATACCACACCCAGCGGGCTCAACATACGGGCAGATGGCAGAAGGGTTCACACCCGTGAGACATGTACGCGAGTGTTCCTGCTAAGAATTACCCACTTGTTTAACGAATGGGATAAGGAATTGGGATGAGCTGTTTACCCCGAGTAAATATGGGGTCTACTAAATAATATCAAGAACATGCAGAATAGGAGTGACCGCCAGCAGAGACTATATGTTCAGAAAACATGAGAAAGGAAGGTAAATTACCACATCTCAAGAAAGTAAGGATCAAGTGGAAGAGGTCATCCCTAAACTGGTTGCCATGACGCAGTAGGGTGAAAGTTACACAGGATAAAACTCTCAGTGAGTATGATAACTTCTGGAGGAAAAAATAATTAAGCAAAAGGGTGACGAGGTTCTCTTTATGTAATGACAGTACCAAGGGATGATTGCATAGGTGTAACTGACCATAATGACATTGAATACAAAACCGGAAAAACAGCAATAAGGTACTCACTATGGCCACAATTTAAAGTTTGGGCATGACCCCTCCGGTATATTCGCTTCGATCCTATTCTTAGCTGATTTCTGAAGATAACCATACTGATAAACCCTAAGGGGCGACGAACGAACCAACAGTCATGGGGGACAGAAACTGAAAGAAGAAGAAGAAACAGTAGCGAGGAATCCCCACTCCGACAACTTAGCGTAATTCATATATGGAGGAGCGACTACTTGGGTAGCATATCAAGCTAGAGGTAACAGTGTGGTAGGGGAAAACATATGGCAAAAATTTAAAAAGATTATTTGGGAAATTAATCATCTACGATTGTGTAGCTTATAGAGAGACACTCTCGTAAATACAAGTGGAAGATATTAGCCACACAATACGAGAGCCAAACCATAGATAAAAATGACATAAGGAGATTAGACGCTATGACATCATTCGCCTATTGATATCAAAAGAACTTAATTGGATGGTTGGGAACTCAGCCGGCAAGTCAGAGGTTAAATCAGATGCGGAAACCTCTTCAATCTTGGCAAAGCGCGTCGAGAAGGCAGTTGACACCCCTTGTTAGGGGACATACGTAATGATAGTGTAAGTGGATGACATTGGTCCTTGTCAAGTTAAAGAAAACACCGGAACGCATTGAGGTATGTAAATGTAGCAAAGTGAAATTTACCATTAATTCTTAATTAAGATTTCCCTTCTTATTCTTAGCCCCCAGGCCAAACTCATGGAGGAGTTTAATTTGGAAGTTGGGTCTGACAGACCTCTTGAACAGTATTGAGATTAGGGGACCAATCGGGGATGTCGAACATGGAGAGTGGTAGTCCAAAGTGAGTCGCAACAATTTGATGTGTCAACCTAAATCATCCCTACCTACAAATGACCATAGACATTTTCTTTCAGCGATAAGTGTCCAGCTCCAGTAGAATTACCCTGAAATGAGTACCTCAGAGTCATGTGGAGATCATGATGTCATCACAACGGTTGTTGCCGTAAGGTATATAAGATCGATTCCGACCTGTACTCATTACTCTCCGTACATATATAATTTTCACTTACAGAGTGCGATTCTCTCATTATGGCCTCTGCTTCTCTATTTCTCCGTATTCGTTAGTGTTCAGTGTACACTCAATTACTTTGGTATCTTCTCCATTTTATACGATTAGGTCTACCACTAATACTTATCGCGATTCCTATTCTTTCAACATCTTCCGCATAATTTGTAATAATTCTCACAACTAAATTCATAGCATTAGTTAATACTTTATAAAATAAATAGATTGTCTTTCTGAAAGAGTTAAAAAATCGAAGGTTTTGTGATCAAAATTTAAGGAAATAAATATTCGCAAAAGTTCTGAAATTGTGACGAGGAAAATTACTGCTAAGTCACGAAATTCCAGTTACGTAAAAGGATTTGGAATTGTTTAACTACAAACAAGTTTAATTTTCCCCAGTATCGGGTAAGAGTATTTCTAAAGTTTATTTGTGAAAGGTTTAGTCATTTTTGTTATTTGTGGAAGATTCACTCATTTATTAAAGGAATGATTTTAGGTAGCAATTTAAAGAAATTTAAAAGTATATTTCAGTGCATTGTGTTCAAAATTGAAAACAAATTTAATAGCAGAATTCAAATTCACATTTAGGTAGCATTTTTGAAGTAAAAACTTAAAAGGATATTTCGGTGCATCGTGTTTAAATTTAAAACAAATTTAATAGTAGAATTCAAATTTACGCATAGGAAATATTTAACAGTTAACGATGTAGGATTGTCTTGAGATTTCGAATAGGGTATTTTGTTAGAGTGAATTATGGAAATATTTAAACGATATATAGGATATGTCAAAAAACGGACATTGGAATTTTCCATGCATTTAAGGAAATTCGTGTATGAAAATTGGGTGAAAGGTGACAGATGTAATTAACGGTGCAATCTGTGTTTAAATTTAGGTAGATTAACGAACCCGGAATAATTTATTAAAGATATAATATATATATATATATATATATATATATATATATAATATATATAATACATATATATATATATTATATATAATATATATATATATATATATGGTAATGTGTATATAAGGTGTGTGTTGAGTGGGTGTGCTGTGTGGTGTTGTGCGACCACATAGGCCGTGTATGTCTGAGAATTTATAACGCACAAAGGATTTTTAAAATAACAAGACACACAGACGAAAGGTTAAGTTATGTGAATTGGGAATTGTGAGGAAATTACCGAATAAAAATTATGGTTATTATTTATTATTATTTATTATTATTATTATTATTATATTATTATATTTATATTATATTATTATTATATATATTATATTATTATTATTATTATTATTATTATATATATTATTATTATATTATTATATTGTTTTACGATGTGTGTATAGAAAATAGGGTGTGGAGCCGGCCGCAAAATGTGTGTATATATTAGGTTAGGGTTAATTTTAAATTATTATTATATTATTATTATTATTATTATTAATATAATATTAATTATATATATTATATTAATTATATATATTATAATCCTGTCACTATGGTTATCAGTAATTTTATTATTTTATTGATATCAGTAGTTAAGTATTATTCATGATTATTCTTCTGTGAATGAACTTTCGAAGTTTGACACACCTAATAGTCCTGTGCATTTATTTTTAAGACGCTTTAATATTAATTATCATCTCTTCGGGATATTGGTCTCCTTTCTATTCAACTTAATAAATTTGTCGTCAGGTGCAATGTCATAAAACGTAAGTGTTTCTCAATTGAATCATGTAGATGTTAGAGTTAACTCTTGATCTCTGCATTTGGCGCAATTTATAACGTTGTACCAGCGTCATTTGCAGACTAATTGTGTATAATTCACCTGTGCTAATACACGGCCATAGTTGCTCGTGATACTGCCGCTCAGAACACAATCTAGTCAGCATCAATTCCTGTAAGAATTATACCTGTGTCCTGTATATTATATCCGCCATCACGTATAAAGATCCACTCTCTAATAAGATAACGATCGGTGACTTCAAATCTTATGTTCCTGTGTACCAATAACATGCATGCCGAGATAGTTGTCCTTCTCTTCAATCTACTAACTACAACCAAAAGTCTGATCAGGAGCCATAATCAACTTTCAATTCTGTATGTGTATACCTGTAATGGTAGCCGTTTGTTAGTAGACTCATCATACAAGGTTGGCGTCTATCCCACACCTGTAAACATTCATCGTCCTTTGTTATAAATTTAGGTGGTAATACTCCTAATTTGTGTTCTTCAATCAGGCAATATATGAGCACACACGTCTATATATTAGACAATATCAGTCGATAAATATTATTCATTTATCAATAATATCTCAAGCAATGGGTTATATTAAGACCTTTGCCTACCTGATCTTGGCTTCTTCCTTCGCGTGGTACACTCTGTGGGTGTTTGTTATGCTCAACCCTTTATCCCTTATCTTAGGTATCCTTTGTGGCAACTCGATTGTAGTATCTTCAGCCTGTTCACTTACAAATTCTTTGGCTTCTGGGTCCAACACCACACAACCTTGATTGACCGGGCTGGCTCCTGAAAAACTCATTATGGCTTCTGTGGATCGCTCCGACTTGTTCCCGGCAGTATGGACGGAGCGGATTCGTTAACCACGAATACTGCGTTAGTGTCGTTTCCTCTTCATTATGTTAACCATTACACCTAATAATCTCCGTCTAATATAGGGAGACAGGTTCTCTGCCAGTTGACCTGTTTGATCACTTATAACTTGATCACAAGAATACCAATTGTACTCGAATTATTAAACAAATATAAATGGTGTGACGTGTTTAGGTCTTTTATCACTCAACTCTGGAATCTCTTTGGTCGTCCTTGTGTCAACTCCTTGTCTCTTCCTTATCTCAGTATGGTCAGGAAAATAAGTTACTCAAAGGAATATTCCTTGGATTCGACGGACCGACAGCCTACGCTCTCTAGATACTGAATGCTCACATCAACTACCGCATCTAACAAAAAGCACCATACCTCTATCAAACCTTACAACAATGCGTCGTTCAATAATAGTCCTATTGTCACGGGCACAATAATCACTTATGGTCCTAACATCACTATTTACATTATTGTATTATTACTATCTTATATACTATATATATTATATAGTATATATTCATATATACTTGAGTAATATTATATACTCTAAATATCTAACTGATATATTGGTATTAAACATACCATTTGGTTTTATCCATATCGCAACTTGTTTAGAATATGTTTTCCTTTCTAATAATATTCACCCTCATTTGTTACAGGGTATATTAGTACCCATATGGATTGCCTCGTCCTCGACTCCTCTTTCTCATTTGATCAATTCAGTTTTATACTACACTCATCTATATCATGTAGATCAACCTATTAAGGATTCATATATATGTCCTTCCAGCGGATACCTTAATACAACATTTCTTTTTCACCTCCCATTCTTTTATTGAATCTACCTATAAAGCTATTTCAACTTTATTGGCAAGCAATCAAAAATAATGTTTTTTTAACATTGCTTGTTCCCTATCCTCTTCTTTGGTTAGCTGCTTTCATTATGATGGTTTGACCCGAGTGTCAAATATCTGGCATAATCATTTCATGCTTCCTCATACTTACCATTCTCAACATGAACTCATTCTGCAAATCTATATTGTTCGCTCTCTTTTTTCTTCCTTGCATCCAACTCTTTAAAACCTGGCTATATAATGGTATTTATAATCTATTTTTAGCCACTAATAAATACAAATACGTTCTCAAAAACTGTGAAGCCCTCTATAAATATTTCTTAGCTATTCTAACTACCCAACGGTATCGATCTTTTCCAAATTGTACCTATTGTCAAATACTTTCAGAAATCTTCTAGAAAGGCATCAAAATATTCTGTACTTTCTCAAATTTACCTATATTAGGGAGTTTTAACCGAACCTACATAGCCCTACTAAAATGATTCATAACTTCATCATTTCTTCCTGCTAAATATAATAAAAATCTGTAACCTAAACTGTAACTTTGCATGATGTGATACCACCTCCTGATTCCTCTTAGTTTCTAACAAGTTTCTCTTAACACTTAATTTCCTCACTGTCTGCATTCACTTTTCGGCTTCTTAGATTACTTGCTGAATCTTCTGTAATGAACTAATTTTCCAACTGTGTAATAACTTCACTGTAACAAAGTTCCTTCTATTTACTGTTTATTCCCTCCTAACTTAGTTTTGCTTTTACCTTTTAGAATTTGTCATGAGTCTAGGTTTCTAGTCCTCAAATGGGTCAACTCAATTTTACCCTTATTAAACAATATAACCACTCTCCTCATCAGTATAATACTTTGCCTTCTTTTTCAGCACTCCCTTCTTCCGAATACTCTGTTCTTGTTGTAATTTCCATTTTTGATAAGCCTGTTCTTCTATTTTAACCCGATTTTTCTGTTCTGCTATGGCAGCCTCTCTACGACTATCTACAACAGCAACTTCTACTACGTCTTTCTTTGGTTCTCCTTCACCCCCTGCTCTGGTTTCCAAAGCTTGGACCACTCCTTTCAATACTGTCACCAATTGGGCCACATTCAGATTTTCCTCCTTTACTACGGCATTTTGAAATTGTTTTAACAAACCTACTGCACTTCGATCTTCCCTAGGCTCTTCAGTTCCTTCAGGGATTGACTTACCAGTCTTGTCCATTTCCTTCCCACTCATAGAAAAACAAAGACAAAAATATATATACCCTACAAATGATATGCTTATATATATTATTAAATATACTGATATATATATTATATAATATAATATATATACAAAACAAAAAAAATAAATAATATATATATATAATATATATATATATATATATATATATATATATATATATATATATATATATATATATATATAATATATATTAAATATATTATATATATAATATAAAATATCCACAAAGGAAGAAAATAAAGTAATTAACTAAATATTAATTTTTTTTACTCTAAAATAAAAAAGAAAAACTCAACAATTAATATTTAAATCTATTTCCATATGATGGACTCAGAGATTAATTATTATATAATCCTTACCTAATCTTTCAAAACAATTAAAGTCAAAAAAAAAAAATGAACCAAATTTATGCTATCCTTCCTTCTTCCCTTATTTTTAATTTCATTCTTAGTAAAAAGTCTCTCTCTCTGCTTCGTACTTATTCCTAAATACAGAAACACGGAAACAAGAACACGAGGGAAAGAAATATGGTTAGCAAAAAAAAAAAAAAAAATAAAAATTACACCAATAATAAATATCATAAATCTAAAAATGTGCAACAATAAGAAAAAAAATAATAATATTAGAATAAAATAAATAAATCTCACTTTAATTACCTGACGTAACTTTACACCTCTTTTTAATTTTTTTATATATATCAACCTTAAAATCTTAGTTGTCCTTTTTTATTCTTTCTACTTTAATTAATTTTATTATCCGATATAGCGATATCAATATCTCATTATGCTTCTCTTTTTTTTATGATTCCTCTTCCAATACTCATAACTGGAAGCCACCAAATTTGTTATAGTACTTTGTTTTTCGGATTAAATTGATATTTAATGTAATTATTGTATATTTTTATTTTAGAGGCCGTTTAACGCAAGAAAGGTCAACCAGGTAATTACTCTTTAAAGAGAAGGCTATTCACTGGACAATCACATAATATGCAGAAAAGAAAGGATTACTAAGTAACACAAAAGAGATGTCAATTTTATGATATATAAAATAAAAGAAATAATACTCAAAATAATAGTTTTATGTGCAAAATCTTATTGTACCTAATTACAATAAATGAAGTTATATTTAAATCCTATTATACCTATAACCAAATATATGCCAATAACCTATTATACCCTATTAAACTAGATAATAATAAATGTTACCAAAAATATTCTTAATTTAATGAAAATGAACAAAATATGAATTTAAAATTTTCGGAATAAATTAATTCACAATAACAATTAATGTCAGATAATTTTAGCAATATTACATGGAACGTTAATACGCTGCCTTAGCAATATGCTTAATCCAAATTTTGGTCCTGAAAAGTTAGTTTCCTTTGATCGCGAATTCCTTTACTTAAGATCTCATACAGAAATATAAGTATTTAATTTTCATATACGAGCACCAGGGAACAGCTCGCTAAGTGTCCTAAATGAATCGAGCTCAGACCCCAATCAGACACGATTCCAAATAATGTAATTTACCAGCATAGTGATAGGGTGAGACAAATCAGTCTCCAGTCGTACACCGTTACGATTGCCTCAACCACATTTCCTGTATTGATTTAAGCCTAATAAAGGAGCTGGACTTTAGAGACTACATCGAATAAGTCCTTTGGAGAATTGCTTAACCGTACTTCAATCAGCACCCTCGGATAATGACAAATATTAAATATATTAATTTATTATTAGAATAGTCATTTCACTAAAATAAAATCTATAATACATTTTCTGATAACAAAATACATAAATATAATCCACACTGCAGTTATAATTAAATTAAATAATAATCAATTAAATAACGAAAAATATTATAATAATAATATATAATTAATTAAATAATTAAATAATAATATAATTAATATAATAAAATATAATTATTATTATTATTATTATAATATAATAATAATAATTAATAAATTGACAAATAAATAATAATATTACATGATAAAGAATTAGAAGTTAATTAAAAATAAATATTAATAATTGAATTAAAATATAATTATAATAATAAATAATAATAATTAAATAAATAATTAATGAATAATAAATTAATAATATTAAATAATTAAAATTAAACATCCTAAACTACTAATATATCACACACATTTTAGCGGTACCATATAGCCCATCACTATCTCAACAATATATTTATTATCTTAATATATCTTACTACTATCATATACCGGTGTAAAACAATAATATAATAATTAATATAATAATAATAATAATAATTTAATAATTATAAATTATAAATTATATATAATAATAATAATAATTAATAAATATAATAATAATTAATATATATATAATAATAAATTAATTAATAATAATATATATTAAATATAATATAATTATAAATATAATATATATATAATTAATTAAATTAATATATAAATTAAATTAATAGCCTATAATAATTATTTATTCATATAGGTATATTATATTATATATCTCTCACATAATTCCCCTAATATTCAATCAATAAACTTAACACTTTACGTCTGATGTGTATTACTTGTTAGTTTATATAAAATTCACATATATTTGCTAATATATGCTGTATTATATAATATTTCTCATACCATACTTGGGCACTTATGTATGCGTCTACCGCTCAACACTAACCCAATCATACATACACTACAAACACTAACTTAACATAATAATTAATATTAATATATTAATAATCTATATATATATATAAAATCATATATATAAATATATATTAATTATAAATTAATATATTATAATAATCATTATCATATAATTAAATATTTTACC
>JABUQX010081598.1:20000-28685 GCA_015478945.1 Trachelipus rathkii
ACTTTAGAAATACTCTTACCCGATACTGGGGAAAATTAAACTTGTTTGCAGTTAAACAATTCCAAATCCTTTTTCGTAACTGGAATTCCGTGACTTAACAGTAATTTTCCTCGTCACAATTTCAGAACTTTTGCGAATATTTATTTCCTTAAATTTTGATCACAAAACCTTCGATTTTTTTAACTCTTTCAGAAAGACAATCTATTTATTTTATAAAGTATTAACTAATGCTATGAATTAGTTGGTTCGTCCTACATTACTCCCCTTCCAAGATTGGGAACCAATCTTAAAAAGAAAAAAAATAGCTCCACCACTCAAAAGGGAAAACAACCTTACCTAATTTCCGATGGAGGCTCGTCTTTCCTCCGCCCTTCTCTCATACTCCAATACTCTCATTTGGACATTCGGTATATCTGGAGCTGGACCTCTAGATCTTGTCATTGGTACCTGGTACCCAATTTCTACTCCTTGTGGATCCACTCCCTGTTCCTCCGATTGGTCCTCTAAAATCATATGTTCAGGGTCTTCACCCACTTCCCATAACTCCTCCTGAATTGACCTGGGGGTATAGAAAGGAACATTATTAGAATTAATGTAATTACTTTGACTAATATTACATACCTCAACTGGTTCCGGTGTTTCCTTTCTTGAGACCATGTCATCCTCTTCACTATCATTCGCTATGTCCCCTACAAGTGTGTAACTGCCATCTGGAAATCTTAATGACTTCTCGACCCTTTGCAAATTAAGTTCCTCATCTGATTTAACCTCTGACTGCGCTGAGTCCAACCAATCCATTAAGTCATTTGTATCAATAGGCGATGATGTCAGCTCTATCTCCGTTTGGGTCATTTTATCTATTGTTATGGCTTCAGTTTGTGTGGCTATATCTTCCTTGTATTTAGGTTCTCCTATAGCTACCTCTACTAAATCCCAAATATCCTTTTTATTTTTTCCATGTTTCCTTTCCTTCGTTGATCTCCCAAGTTGTCCTCCATAAATTACATAAGTTTGTGTTGGTTCCTCCTCTTTCTCTTCTTCTTCAGTTTCTGTCTCCCATACTTGTTCTTCTCCTTGTTCATATGTTTCTTCTTCGATCCTAAAATAGTCAAGCAAATATTCCGGAGGGTCTGCCCAAACTTTTAAATGTGCATAGTGAGTCCTCATTGTTTTTCCGTTTCCTTCAATGTCATATGTCATTCCACCTGCAATCACCTTGGTTATCACAAAAGGGCCCTCGTACCTTTTGCTTAATTTTTTCTCCAAAGTTCTATCCACTGAGATGATTTTCCTTTTAACTTTCACCCCTACTGCGTATGGCAACCAGTTTGGATGACCCTCTTTCCACTTGTCCTGTTCCTTTCTTGAGATTGGTAATACCTTTCCTTTCTCATGTTTTTGAACCATTAGTTTCTCTGCTGGGGTCACTCCTAATTCTGCATGTTTTGTATTATTATATACCATTATTACTCGGGGTAAACAGTCATCCCATTCCTTATCCTTCGTTACCGTATTCTTGAGGAACTCCGCGAATGTCCGGTTGACCCTCTCCACTGCCCCGTTAGCCGCTGGTTTGTATGGACTGCTAAAGACATGTTCGATTCCGTAGGCCTGAAGCATTTCCTTAAATCTTGTGCTCCTAAATTCCACTCCATTATCCGTCAATACCTTGTATGGTGGTCGCAGAAATGTGGGAAGCATTTGTCCTTCAAAAGCCTCTGTTACACTCCTTGCAGATTTATCCTTTAACGCCTTCACTGCAGCCCATTTACTACAGTGATCTATAGCCACCAAACAAGCAATGTTTCCTTTTCTAGTTCTAGGCATGGCCATAACATCGACAGCTACTAATTCGAACGGATTTTGTACCTTAATCTTCCATATAGGTGGGAACACAACCTGATGGTCTATTTTATTCAGTTGGCAAGTTGGGCATGTTCGGCACACATCTTGAATGATTAACTGACCTCTGGGGTGCCAAACATACCTTGAAACAAGATCTGTTAATTTTTCTCGTCCTATATGAGCTAAATTCCGATGTGTAACCACAGTAATGCTTACCATCTGTTGGAACCCTATAACAGCCCCAAATTGTTCATCTCTAATCCTTTTTACTAAGATGGCTCCATTCATTCGTAGATCCTTCCTATATCGATAATATTCCTTCAATAATATATCAGTCTTCCTAATCTCTTGATTATTTCCAATTTTCTTCTTTAGTGTCCTAATCACTTCAGAGTTATCTTGTAATCTTATTATTTCTTGGACTGTTATTAGATCATTATCCTTATTCACTGTGAGGTTAAAAACATCAATGGTAAAGCCATCACTTACGTCGTCGGCATCGTTCCCATGTGCGATTATTCCTTCTCCGAAGTCCAAAATTGCATCTGACTCCACCAAATAATTCATCCCTAGCAGTAAACAAGCTGGAATATGTTCATCCTGAACGACAACCAATGGTAGCACTATTTCCCGGCACCTTGTTTTTATTTTTATGGCCACTGCTGTTGTACACTCCACAATCCTTGTAGTTACTCCATTGAGAGTAATATCTACCTTCCATCTTTTCAGAATGTGTCCAAATTGGTTTAAGCCATCAACAACTCCCTCCTGTATCAAACTGATGACAGATCCTGTGTCCAGAAAAGCGCATCTGAATACTTCTCCGATAGAGACCTCCTGCCATGCCACTCCTTTTAGCTTATGGTTACAGCTTAACCTAGACTGGTGACCTCTCTCCTTCATTAATAAATTTATTCCTAACTCTTTGGATGATTGCTGTAATAAATTATTTCCTGATGTATCACTTCTTTCCGTATCTGAGCAATCTTCATTCTCTTCCTCTGGTGACGTCTCTAGTTCTTCAGTTATTCGTTCGTCAACTATTGTATTTTCTCCTTTGGGATCGAAAGTACCATCATCAGCTACTGGATTGAAGTGTGATCCTCCTAACACCTGTATGTGTATATCTTTTAAGTTGTTACACTTCCTTGCCTTTGGTCCGATGTATGCCACTGAGCAACATATTCCATGATGCAACCAAATCTTTGTATTGAATTCATCACTGGCCACTAATAAAACTTCTGGTACTGGTTCCTTTCCTGGAGTTTTAATTGCTTTTAGTAATTTTAAGGCTTTTGGTCTCTTTTCCAACCCATACATTTTCCATTCACTAATCAGGATGTCCAATAAAAATTCCCTTAGCTCCTGGTGATTTTTCTGTTTCATTTTAGACTGCTCTTTATCAAGTATCTCCTTCAAACTCAAAAATAGTGAATCAGCACCGCCTGGTACCAATTTTATAACCTTTAAGCCTTTTGGTAGTGCTTCTGGATCCGTTATATCGATTTCCTCATCAGGTTTCCTTTGACACCTTGACCATGTGTCTGCGAACACATTATCCTTTCCGGGATAATAATGGATCTGGAAACTATATTCGCTCAAGTCATCCAGAACTCGGGCCAATTTACTATCCACTAGCTTCATCGTGTGTAAATATACCAATGGCCGATGGTCCGTGTACAAGATGAAGTCCTGACCTAATAGAAAAGGCCGAAAACTTTTAATCCCCCACCGTATGGCTAGCAGTTCCCTTTCTATTGTGGAAGCTTTCCGTTCACAAGCATTGAAGGAGTGTGAGTTATATGCAATTACTCTTCTACCACCTTTTTGTTCTTGGCACAAGCCTGCACCCATACCAAATCCACTGGCATCCACGTAGAGTTCCAACTTCCTACTACCTTCCGAGAAATCTGGAAATGCTAACTCTACTGATTCTTTCATCCGTTTTTTCAGTTCCTCGAAAGCCTTGATCCTTTCATTTGTCCATTCGATTTTGTCCTTTCTTTTGCCTCCCGTTAGTGCGCTGAGAGGTGCTGCCACTCCTGAACAATTTTTTATAAATTTCCGTTGAAAGTTAATCATTCCTAAATATCGTCTTAACTCTCCCACATTAGTAGGTCTCTCCAACTTGTCCACTTGATCCATAAATTCCGGCAGTTTTTTGATCCCTGTCCTGCTGATGATGTGTCCTAGGAATTTAACTTCTTTCTGGACCCAGCTACATTTACTCACTTTTACCTTGACGTTCGTTTCGCAGAAGCGCTGTAGGACCTGTTCAATCAATAACAAATGTTCTTCAAATTCTTTTGATAATAAAACATCATCGACGTAAACCACTACCTTGTCTCGACTAAAACCTGTTAGGATCCGCTGCATCTCCCTCTGGAATGCTGCAGGTCCGTTCTTTAGCCCAAAACTCAGCCTTTTAAACCGGTATTGACCACTGACTGTTGAAAATGCTGTAAAATCCTTGCTTTCTTCCTCTAACTGCATCTGATAATACCCTTTTACTAAGTCCAGGCTGGTAAAGTATTGTACCCCCTGACATCCATAGATGGTTTCATTTATGCTGGCCATTGGGAACCTATCTGCCTCGGTTACTTGGTTTAAGCGTCGATAGTCAATACACAGACGAAGCCGTCCTTTTTCCTAACTGGCACCACCGGAGAACTCCATTCTGCAGCACAAGGCTCTACGATGTCTTTTAAACATAACTCCTTTACTTGGTTTTCGATTTCATCATTAGTCTTCTGATCGAACCTCCTTGCCCGCTGGTAAATAGGGGTATAATCATGCAACCTTATCCTGTATGGGGTCATGGATGTCCCACTGATGTCCGAATCTCCCTTACTAAATGCATTTTTCCATTTGTATAAAACATCCGTGACGTTCTCCCGTTGTTCTTTAGTTAGTTCTTCCATGAAATTTATTTCCTTCTGTAGTTTTTCCTTCGTCCATTCTTCTTCAATGGCTCCTTGTTTCTCTATTTCCCGTATCGTTGTGTTCACTGTACACTCATTACCTTGGTATCGTCTCAGGTTGTCTTCATCTACCACTAGATTAGCCATTCCTATTCTTTCACCTCTTCCCAGTTTTAATTTTCCTGGTATCAGTTTTTTTATCAGTATAGTTCCTTCCTTGTCTTTCCATTGCACCAATCCTGGCATTAATTTAAACCTTTTATTATATCCTCTTCGGGTATGGTCCCTTTCTTCAACTAATAATTCTTCAGGTTGCATGTCATAACGATTTCCATTTCTAGGTTTAATTTCTTGGGAATCCCATTTGGCCTTTATCGGAGTCCACTCATTTGCAGTAATTGTTGTTTCCCCTGTGTTATATACGGGTATTGACGTGACCACCCTCACACAGTCTTCAGATCTTCCTGTTAAATACACTTGTTCCTTTATATTATATTCCCCATGACGTATAAAAGATCCACTTCTTACATCTACTTCAATCTTGTTTTGTACCAAAAATGGCATGCCCAGTATTGTTCCTTCTTTCAATCTACTTACTACAACAAAATCTGATAGGCCATAATCAATATCATTTATGGTTACCTGTAATGTAGCCATTTGTTGAGACTCCACATATAAGTTGGGGTCTCCCACACCTCTTAACCTCATCATCCTTTTTGTTAATTTAGGGTTGGTAATCCTTCTAATTTGTGCTTCTTCAATCAGGCAATATTGAGCACCACTGTCTATTATAGCATTCATATCAATATTATTCAATTTTATTATAAATCTCAGCAATGGTGTTATATTAAGACCTTGCCTACCTTGATCTTGGCTTCTTCCTTCTGCGTGGTACACTCCTGTTGTTGTGTTTGTTATGCTCAACCCTTTATCCCTCATCTTAGGTATCCTTTGTGGTAACTCGGTTGTAGTATCTTCAGCCTGTTCACTTACAAATTCTTTGGCTTCTGGGTCCAACACCACACAACCTTGATTGACCGGGCTGGCTCCTGAAAAACTCATTATGACTTCTGTGGATCGCTCCGACTTGTTCCCGGCAGTATGGACGGAGCGGATTCGTTTCCCGAAACTCGTTGTGTTTTCCTCTTCTTTTTCCATTCCTCTATTTCTCCTCTTAAAGGACAATTATCCCCCCAGTGACCAATTTCGTCACATAAGAAACATTTCCTTTCAAAAGGTCTTGCTTCCTCCTGCTCTTGTCTACTTGTGTCCTGCCGTCTGTAGTTGTTTCGAGGACCACATTCCCTTGTCTGATGCTCATCACTACCGCATCTTAAGCACCATCCTCTAAACCTCCAACAATCTCGTTTCATATGTCCTACTTTGTTGCAATGATAACACTTTGGCCTTTCATTTTCATATGCTCCTCTATTTGTTCTTCTTGAATATGAATCTTGCTGGTACACCACTGGTTTACCGTATCGCACCTTATCTGCATACGTTTTCCTTTCATCCCCCTCATTTTGTAGGGTTGCCCATATTGGGATTGCCTCGTCCCTCGACTCCTCTTCATGATCATTCAGTTTATCCTCATCCTGTGCCCAGTTCAATATGTCCTTCCAGCGGACCTTAACACTTTCTTTTTCACCTCCCATTCTCATTTTGAACCTCCTAGCTATTCCTTTTGGCAAGCAATTCAAAAATTGTTTTTTTAACACTTGCTTGTCCCTATCCTCTTCTTTGGTAGCTGCTTCATATGTGGTTTGCACCCTGAGTGCAAATTCTGCTAACTTTTCATGCTTCCTTATCTCCATTCTCCAGAACTCCTTCTGCAAATCTATTTGTTCGCTCTCTTTTTCTTCCTTGCACCAACTCTTTAACCTGGCTATAATGGTATTATAATCTATTTTAGCCCTATAAATACTATAATACGTTCTCAAAACTGGGCCCTCCAAAAAATTTCTTAGCTCTACCACCCAACGGTTCTTATCCTTTCCTAATTGTTCTTTTGCATACCTTTCGAAATCTCCTAGAAAGGCATCGAATTTCTGTACTTTCTCTTTACCATACTTTAGGGGTTTTACCGCCTTTACATTAGCCCTACTAAATGATTTCATAACTTCTATCATTTCTCCTGCTAATATAATAAAAATCCTGCTGACTGCTTTCTGATGTTCCACTCCTGATTCCTCTAGTTCTACAAGTTTCTTCAACCACTTTTTTCCTCCCTTGTCTGGCTCACTTTCGGCTTCTGATTCTTGTTCTTCTGCTGAACTATTTTCTACTGTATACTTCCTGTCTGTCCTTCTTTTTCTGTTTCTCCTCCTCTTAGTTTTCTTTTTATCTTTAGTTTTGTCAGAGTCGGTTTCGTCTTCAAATGGGTCACTCATTTCCCTATCATAGCCACTCTCCTAATCCGTATAATACTTCGCCTTCTTTTTTAAGCACTCCCTTCTTCCGACAACTGTTCTTGTTGCAATTTCCATTTTTGAAAAGCCTGTTCTTCTATTTTAACCCGATTTTTCTGTTCTGCTATGGCAGCCTCTCTACGACTATCTACAACAGCAACTTCTACTACGTCTTTCTTTGGTTCTCCTTCATCTCCCGCTCTGGCTTTTAAAGCTTGGGCCACTTCTTCCAGTATTGACAGCATTCAAGATTTCTCTTTACTAGGATTTTTGGAACTTTTGCAAAAAGTCATAACTGCAACTTTGATCTTTCCTTAGGCCTTCTTAGTCCTTTCATGGATTGCTTACGGAGACTTGTCATTTCTTAATCACTCATAGGAAAAAAAGTCGGAAATATATATACCTACAAAAATATAATATATATATTATATACTATAATATAATATAATATATATATATATATATATATTTATATATTTATATATATATTTATATATATATCTTATATATTTTATATATATATTATCAAAAAATACCAAGGGAAAAAAATGTATCATATTAAATTTTTTTTTTATTCCTAAAAAAAGAAACTCAACAAATTAATGCTTCATTTTGTTGGACCGAAATAAATTTTATATCCTTTTCTTCTTCCAAAAATAGGAAAAACTAACTTAATAATAATTTGCATCTTTTCTTCTTCTTTATTTTTCTAAAAAAATCTCTGCTTCGTACTTATTCCTAAATACGGAAACAAGAACACGAGGGAAAGAAATATGGTTAGCAGAATTAAAGGAAATATTTCCCAATATTAAACAAATGTGGGCAAAAAGAAAAAAAATAAATTAAGAAAAATAAATAATCTCTTTGTTACCTCGACTTACACATCTCCTTTAATTTTTTTTTATATTTTATTTGTTCTCCTATTTTTCTTTCTTTATTTATTTCATATTTCGTTGCTATAATTCTTTTTTCCCTTCTCTCTTTTTTTTTTTCTTTTTATATCATTCTTCAGTCTAAACGGGGAAGCCCCACATTTTTTAATTGGTCTCGTTTTTGTTATTGATTTTGCTTGTTTTAGAGCCTTTACGCGAGGTCCCAGGATTCTCTTTGGAGAAGGCTTATTCCTGACAACACTAAATGAGAAAGAAAAGGATTCAAGTAACACGAAAGAGATGTAATTTTTGATATAATAAATAACCTCAAAATAGTTTATGTACTTGTACTTTAATGTAGTATATTTATTATTATATATTACAAATATACATCTATAACCATTATACTATTACTAAAAATATATATTAATATTCTTTATTTATGTAATATTAAATTTTTCCGGGAAATATTCTATGCAGATTTATTGTCGATTTTTACAATTTAAGGAACGATACGCTTCAGCACTTACAAATTGTCGAAAGTTAGTTTCTGTCGGGGATTCCTTTGAACATCTTAGAGTAAGTATTATCTTACGAAACAGGAAAGTCGCCTATGCCTATGATACTTGCCCACCGAGA